>APFE030746132.1:206720-221288 GCA_000404065.3 Pinus taeda
ACCATGATGAGCTGGCAGAAGGTGTGTTGGATACCACTGGAGTGCTTGAAGATGGTGAAAGGGAAAGTGTCACAGACGGAGACCAAGAGTATGTGGGGCTGGACTTTAAAACCCTAGGAGAAGACTTGGGGGAGCAGATTACTAAGCCGTTGATCAGCAAATGGTTCTTCAATCAGAAGTTACTAATTCCCTCTAGATTTCCATTAGTAACAGAGAGAAAGAGGGCAAGCAAACACTTCAAGAAAAACATGCTAAAACCAAGACTTTGACTGAGGTCCTAGACTGGTTTTTCATCGATCTGAGCTGGATGACTAGGATAGGATCCATGTCAGGACAATTCTGGAGATTCCCATGTGGTCGGTTTTTTCATTAGATGCCTGTAACCTGTTAAACCTTGAAACAGCTGCGGGATTGTCAGATAGCTGCGGGATCAGGGCAGTTTCTGCAACTAAGTTGCAAAACCTTATTTGAACAAGATACAGTGTTTTGAAGATCACTACAAAGCATAACCAGACAATTTTGGACAATTTGAACCTATCAAAGCACTTGAGTTTTATTTTTTTCATTTTTTTTTTTTATTGAATCAATTGAAGTTATGAAGTTTATTTTGTCTCCTAATTTTTTTTTTTTTTTAACAATTCTTTTTCTGATTCTCCAGATCACACAGAGTGCAGGAGGAGAGCATACTCAAGGATTATTAATTTTTTTTTTTCCAGATGTAAGAAATAAGGTCTCCTAATTACTCTTCCCCGGCAACGGCGCCAAAATGTTTAGTCAATTTAGTGTTATCTAAATTGCTAGTATTAATTGTCAACCCGGGGTTCGTAAACTGATGAAGTGTGGTGCACTATATGTGCTTAGTTAACCTCTTTCTTACTTCATTGTTTTATAAAGTTATAATGTTCAACACTTCCTAACCTTCTGCTTTCAACATATAATACTATGTTAAGCACGATTAAGAATAAGTCCAAAAAGTAATCAAGCTCTAAGGTGACAAGTAAGAAAAACCACTTTAAAGACCAGTTATAATGTTCAACTCTTCCTAACTCCCTGCTTCAACATACCATACTATGTAAACACAATTAAGAAGTAGTTAGAAATAAGTCTAGAAAGTAATCAAACTTTAAACTTGCAAGGAAAGAGCTTGAAAGAAATAACTTGAAATGAAACTGAAACCAAAGAACTTGAAATGACTTGAAAGTAAATGACCACATTCTAATGGCATTAGTCTCTATCCATACTGCTGCAAATAAAAGAAATAAGAAAATCACTTCAAGGATTGTTGTTAGTGATGATCTCCTTCTAACTCTCTGCTTCTACCGCCTATTTGCATAAAACACGATTAGAAGGTAGCTGAAGACAAATCCAAGAATTGATAAAAACTCTAATCTACTCTATTTGACAAATTGTAACACTACTAAGCCTTTTCCATCATACTGCTTCCTACATATGTGATTATGTGTAACAAGTCGAAAAAGTGTTAGTATCACAAGCCAAGTCTACTCAAATACAAGCTGCAATTAATCAATGTTCTGTTCTCTTGAAAAATAAGCCATTCATGATAAAGAGAGCATAAATTAGTTAGCATCCAACTTGTAAAACTATACTAAAACTATTCTAGAAAAACAGAGTAAAGAGGGCAGCACTATGAATAAGACAACTGCAACTACCATTAGATATTAAAGCAAATACAACACACAATCCCGGGAGAAAATAAAATGCAATAATTCAAAACTGTACAAGGCAGGGGCCCCCTTCTACCTATAAAATCAAAGCATACTTAAAATTGCATGAATGAAAATCTAATCTACCTTACATTCTACAAAGCAATATTTACAAAATGAAATCTAATCTACTTACATCCTAATGTGCTCCATGACATCTAATTCACATCTCCTTCCATGTTGAGAACATCAAAGCTTTATTCAATTTCTTCAAAAGTGCAAAGTACAAAAGCTTTCAAAAGCCATGAGACTAACAAGCTAAAGGAAAGACTAAAGAGAGGCTAAAAAGAGACTCTCATAAGCTAAGCTTAAGAACTCCCTAATGAAGGAGAGAGATCTCCTATTTATACAAAAAGATGAGAGTCATCTCATTAATGATAATCCATGAATTTCTCCCTCTACCTCTAGAGTCCTAATTAAAATAGGAACTGATAAGACACATGTCTTTTTAGAGTTACAATACAATTAGGAAATGTGACACATATCCTCATGATCCCATGATTCTTTCCACTCAAATTCGAATTTGGCCTTAGAGTGCCACATAAGGGTCTTCTAGAAGTTTCCTTTCAACCTACACATGTCAACAATCTCAACCCATTTGTTAGGTATAAGCATATGCACATTATTTCCTAATTTTTAACCACAAATTCACTTAAAAGGCTTAGAATTAATAAAGATTGGGAAAACATAAATGTGGCCCAATGATAATGAAAGTGGGATAAATGTGGTGACATAGTAATGAAATGGAGGTGATATAATGGACATAATAGTGAAAGTGTAATGGAAATGAATGACATTTTCAAGACTCAACATACCCCCCAACTGAAGCTATTGCATGTCCTCATGCAACATATATTACATTGACTCTTTTGATCCTTGAGCTTTGGCTTAACTTTGCATGATATCATTTGATAACTTCATATTTCTGCAAAGTGTTTTACTTGAATTGCAACATGGTTGGTTCTTGTGTTACAACCATTTTTTATTTTTTTTTGTTGTTGCCTTCTATTTTGATCTTTGAATTTTGCATAATAATATTTGATTATTGTTGTAAAGTATATCTTTATTGGATCGCATGATGGTTGGTTCTTGTGTGACAACCATGATTTTGTTTGTATCCAATTTATCCTTTAAGAACCTTTTTTTTTTGAAAAGCCATTGTATGCTCATAATAGCAGTGTAATAATTAATATATGTTGGAAGTATGTGGGCTCCTGAATATGATATAGACATGGCAAGATATGAATATGAATGTATTCCCCCCCCCCCATCTGATGGTATTAGCAATTTTATGAAATGAGGAAAAAAATGTTTTTCCAACAATTATCATTCTAGCTTTTTATGGAATTCTATGGTCAAAAGTTATAAAATGACATACCTTCACTTACCTTTTGGAATGGATGAGTTGTATGTGTGGTGGCTGAAAAATTACGATCATATTCTTCTTCAAGTGGCTAAACAAGAGGAGTCATGGATAGAGAGATAAGATGATTTTTTATTGCTTCTACTAAAACTTGTTGAACCTGCTCCAAAATGCTGAAAATAATAGTCTTCATGTCTTCAAAACTCGTTGGCACAATTCCTACTATGTGAAAATATGTTCTGATGTCGAACATAGTAGGAAATTGTTGGCTTAGTGGCCATTAATGGATGCCACTATTCAACACGAGCACTCTCACCATTGATGACAATGAGAGTCAAGATGCCCAAACACATCTTACTAGGTACGAATGAATTTGTCGATGTCGAGTCACCTAGAAGATCTGATGAACAAGGGAAATTAATGTATTCCCATTGTTTATTAGCATGAGGACTTGCCATTAAGGCATGCAAGCCTCAAGGTGTTTTTACAAAGAACTTAGACTCAAAGGACTATGGACTCAATAATTTGCATTGAAGCAGGGCTTATTTGCAGAATGAAAATGACAGGAAATGGAAGATGAAAATGAAAGATGGCAATGGAGAATAGAAATGGCAATGGGCAATGAGCATATGAATGAGCCTTTTGCTTTTATTGGTGGGTTATGAATGGACAAAAAGAGATGGAAAGTGTATGTGAATGAAAATGGAAAATATGGAGTGGAATGAGGTGAATGGTTTATTATGGAGTATGGATGTGATGGAGACAATAGTATCTGAAAGTTTTTCAAGTATTTGGATCTGATTTTGGAGGTGAAATGGAGGTGAAATGGAGGTGATATAATGGACATAATAGTGAAAGTGTAATGGAAATGAATGACATTTTCAAGACTCAACAGAGGTCTTACCACTAGAACCCCTCATTGGCTAAGGGGTAGATGCTATTGGCTACCCCAGGTTAGCCTTCCTCGATGAGGACTTCAATAGACTCTGGATTCCCTATGTAGGGTGGACTTATTGCAACCTAAGGATGGAGAGTTTTGCCTCTGGAGTCCCTTAATGATAGAAGGATGGAGATTGGATTAGATCTATAGAATCCATGTACCTGAATACAATTATGCCAAAAGGGTGGAGATCAGAGTAGATTGTTGGAATCCCTATACTTGGACACTATTATGCCAAAAGGGTGGAGATCGAATTAGATCTCTAGAATCCATGTACCTGAACATTGTTATTCCAAAAAGGTGGAGATTGGATTAGCTCTCTAGAATCCTTGTACTTGAATTGTTATACTGGAAGGGTGGAGATCATATTATGTCTATGGAATCCCTATACCTAAATGTTGATATGCCAAAAGGGTGGAGATTAGAGTAGATATCTATAATCCATGTACTTAAACATTGTTATACCAAAAGGTTGGCTATCAGATTAAATCTCTGGAATCCTTATACCTAAATTGTTATGCCAGAAGGGTGGAGATCAGATTAGATCTATGGAATCCCTATACCTAAACATTGTTATGCCAGAAGGGTAGAGATCAGATTATATCTTTAGAATCCCTGTACCTAAATAATGTTATGCCAGAAGGTTGGAGATCAGATTAAATCTTTGGAATCCTTGTACCTAAACATTGTTTAGCTAAAAGGGCGGAGATCGGGTTATATCTCTGGAATCTTTGAATGTTTAGTCATTGGGATAGTATTCATAAGCTAGGGGGTGATAACTACAATAGTAATGTGTTAATGGTCGGGACGAGAATTGCCGACTATGTCCCAGTGCCCATTCTAAATTTCACAATACTGAATGATGTATTGACTATGATAATCGAACATCCTTGGACTATTTATTATATCAAATCTTTGGAATCTCTAGAATTTTTGGGAATTGTTGGGTGGAGGAGAATTACCTCTAGAACCCTACTACAATCCTATAGTTGAAGATTTATATGTAGGGTGGGGGTGGGACAAAGCTTTGGAATCCCTGGTTTGGTTATTGGGATAGATTCACAAGCTAGGGGGTGGAAGCTACATTATTTGTAGTTTGTCAATGGTTGGGAGGAGAATTATTAACCTTATCCAAATGCCCATTCTAAGTCATATGATACTATGTATCTGGCTGAATATAATTGCATGGAAAGTTAACTAAATAGTAAATAACAAGGTTATAATTCCTAGTTTGCACTGTAGGAGGTGGATTTTGTAGTCATGGATAATGATGTACATTAGACATTGTGGTTATCCCATATGCTAAATGTGCTTCCACAATTTTGAATGGTTTACACGGTAACAACATACAAAACTCTAACACAATAACAACATATAGGCCTCTGGGACAATACTACTCATAGGGAATGAAAGTTGAATGTCCACATAAGCCTGAGCCACTAGATGACAAACAATGATTTGACATATTAAAATGACCTCATGTAAAGCACTTGCATGGTTTATTACTCAGGTTGGTGTCATGGTACTTGTTGCATGACTTGTATGTTTTATTACTCAAAGTCATGGTACTTGTTGCATGACTTGCATGGTTATTTACTCAAGTTGATGTCGTGGTGCATGGTTTTGTTGCTTGAAATGAAAGGTTTTCGATGTAACTTTTTCTTAGTACCTTCTTGCATGGGTCCTAATGAATGATTTTTCTAGAACTCCCACACATATGTTGGTTTCTGATATATGTACATGATTGGTTAATGTGAATCCATTTGAAACATATGGCAACAACAATGTTCAATTCTCTGTAACAAAATGATCTCTAATTAAGACCAGACTTGTCACTCAAATGCATTCTTAAAAGATGTGGATGTCACCAAGCACAATCATGAGTAAGTATTGAACTCAACACAAGGCATACCAATGTTCTAGCTTTTAGAACATAAAGAGAATGCATTGCAATACATTGTCAGGAACTTATCCTCCTTGATAAATAAAAATAGCGATGACCATCTTGTAGCATGAGTCTCCTCGACTCATCATGGAAATTTTATAATGTAGTTTGGAGTGACTGTTATCCACCATTTCACAGACATAAAATCTATATTTTAAATATTGAGGGATGATATGATCATTGCACATACACTAGGAACCAATGAATTTCAAAATCGAGTAAACAAGGTAGGTGGCCACTGATAGAATTGTGTCGTGTGTCAATATGGTTAAGCAATGAGGATGCAATCCTTGCTTGAGAAGTGTTAACTCTATCTCTTGGATAGGTGCTATAATTTGGCTACCCAATTTTCATTCAATTACACTCATCCCTTCAACAAAGCTCAAGTTCAATAGAATAATTTCCCAATGCTGCCACAATGAGTCTATTCATGTAAATGATCATATGTTGATGCACTATTACACGCACCATGTTGTCACTTGAACATAGTGTAATAAACAACTGTAGAAATAGTTTTCCTTTGTAATATAAGGTAGGGATTCCTTGGGAAAATTGTCACAATAGAATTAAATATGCCAACTAAGGGTCCATTAACTACCGGAATAAGGAATATCCTACACAAAAGTATAAGGGATTGAAATATAGTTGTTAAGCCCCAATGTTATCTGGGTTAATATAGATAGTCAGTACCAAGAACTATAAGCTACAAAAAAAAAATGAAACCTTTAGATCCCATTCCCAAGACTGTACATTGGGAATTCGTTCTTCCTTGTAACCACCTCTCTTGATTGGGGTGACTAAGGTGGTGTGTTACACCAAGGGAGAAAGAACCAGAAAATATAGACTTTTGATTGAAGAATGATGAATTAGACTCTACAAAAGAACAATATAATAAGAAGAACCACAAACTTTTGCACTAAGGAGATATGCACGGGAAATAGGCAACTAGAAAGGTATACTCCACTTAATTTCTGTTCAAAATTTGTTTTATTTATTACTAATGATGATCCTAGAATTGTTAGGGAGGTAGTGGATTTAGAGGATGGAAAACTCTTAATAAAGGCCATGGTAATAAACTCTAATTGATAATATACCTATTAGCATTTATTATTTTACCCTTTGACCATTAGTTTAAATTCCATTAAAATAATATCTATTATTTGACTCTTAGTTGACTTATAATATGTGTGTGTGTGTGTGTGTACTAACAAATAAATAAAAATAGTAATAAAAAATTTCCAATCTAACTAACTAAAAATGGTTTCTCATTTTTTATAGGTTTTCCTCGCTCAGTCAAATATAGCCGTTTCCTTTTAGCTGTTATAAGGTCCATCTCCCTATTTAACCTATAGCTATGATCTAATTATTCATCTTCTCCTGATGATGAACCACACAGGTTGGTTCGAAACGTGTCGACCTAATTCTTTTGATGTGATTTCTTCCGAAAATGTTTTTATTCAAAGGCCATGGTTTAAGAAATGGCAACCTTGGGCGGTAATGAGGCTTGAGATATAGTGGAATTTCGACTGAAGGAAAGCTTATTGGTAGCAAATGAGTGTTTAATAAGAAGTTTAGTGTGGAAGGTAGAGTGGAGAAATAAAATACTTGGTTAGTAATAAAGCTTTATTCCTAAGTAGAGGGAAATGACTTTGGTAATATTTTTTCTCCTCTTGCGAAGTTAACTTCTTTTAGATTTATTTTATCTATTTTTTCTACTTTTGATCTTGAAGTAGAACATATGGATGTGAAGTCAAGATTCCTACATTGGTATCTAGAAGAAGAAATCTACATGAAGCAGCCAAAACGATTTATGTGAAAGGAAAGAAAGAGCTAGTATGTAGGCTGAAAAAGTCCTTGTACGTGTTAAAGCAATCACCAAGGATCTAGTATAAAAAGAATTGATACTCATATACTAGGACTTGGCTTCACAAGGAGCAAATAAGATCACTATGTATATCTCAAATTAGTTGGTGATCATGTTATTTATTTGGTCTTGTATGTGGATGATAAGTTGTTGATTGGAAATGACATGGAAATCATTCAGGAGGTGTAAACTCAATGGTACAAATTTTGACATGAAGGATTTCAGTGCTATAATTTTTATCTTGGGCATGTAAATTAAAGGAGATTTGGAAAATAAGAAACTTTGGTTAAGCCAAAGGAATTATGTAGAGAGAATATTGTAGAGATTTAATATGTAGGAATGAAAACAAGTGAAGGTGTTTATTCATGTAGGTGTAAAGTTATATGAAAAACAATGTCCCAAGGCATAGGAAGAGGAAGAGGACATGTCTTGTGTCCCATATTCCAATGTGGTTAGAATCTTGATATAAGAAATAATCTATATTAGACCGAACAATGCACATGTAGTGGGAGTATTTACCAGGTTAACGTCAAAATCAAGAAATAAGCATTGGACAATAATACTGAGGGTTTTCAAGTATTTGTGTGGCATTATTTGCTAATTTTTGTGTAACGTCAAGAGGTACTCATGTGTGCCAAGAGGCCTCCTAAATCAGCCTAACAAAATTGTGGATATTAAAAGAAAATAATTTGCTTGGGTTTCGTGTATGCTCAAAAGGGACTATTCAGCCCCATCATGAAAGGGTGTGTCCCTCAAGGTAAGTGCACCCATTTGAATTGTATATATATGCATAATGTGACACTTCATTTGATCACTCGCTCACATCATATTTCTTCTATAAACGACTCTCATGGGAGTAGAAAAGGATGAAGTGACTGAAGTTTGGACTTGGTTTTTGAAACAAATTTCTAGACAATTTGATTTGTAAACATTGATGAAGAAAAATTCTCCTAAAAGAAGAGTTGTTGGATTTTCTCCCAATTTTCGGTTTACCAGGGAAAATTTGTTGTTTCTATTGTACATGGTTGTCTCTTTATGATCTTTATTGTTTCTACTGCTTTTGTCGCAGTATTGTTGAGATTCTATATGTATAATTATTTAATGATCTTAGTGGCATAAGAGGAATTAATTGAAGATCATTAGAAAATTAGTTCTATTGTGCTTTATTGTAGAAAAATCAACATAGTATTAGAGCTGAGTTTGGGAAAATTTGTCTATTTTAAAGAAGCTGAGTATCATCTGAGTTAAGTAAATTATCTGTTGTTCTTTGTCATTGGGCCTTGGACTCCACCAAACTTGTGAAATTTTGATTAGTTTAATTGCTCTATAATCCAAATTATTGTTCTATGTGTTGTTGGTCCTTGTCAAAGCAGGAAGGAGATCTCGTCCTTTGATTTGATTCGAGTTGTTGTGGGTGTATAGATTGATTGCATACTAGTAAGATGGGGAACACAATTGAAGATAGAAGTTCTTTATTTTTTATCTTCATACTGGCAATTATGGTCTTATCGCTGGTGTCATACACTGTCCATCAAGTAACAAACGTAGTGTGGAAGAATACAAAGAGCATTCACTGCCATTATTTCATCTTCTTATGCCTTGGAAAATACTGCACATGTGTGGTTGGCAAGAAGATCTCAAAATTTTCAACATATAGAAACTTGATACTCCTTATGTTGTGGGTGATGATGATCGTCTACTATGTCAAGCATATTACTCAAGAGAAAGTCTTTTTTTTTGGACATGATGTATAACTGATCCATTATCTGGCGAGTGACTAAGGAACAAACCCTCATGAAGAAGATAAGAATTGGTTTTGATGCTTATGGTCATAGAAAATCCAAGCATTGTGTTGTTTATCACGTTTGCATTTTCCTCACGATATGTCAACACGGAAATCAAGAAAAGATGTGAACGAGTTTGATGGAATGTTTAAGGGTTCAAAAGTGCATTATAAAGTGACACATGTTGTTGGACATATATTGAGGTCGCATCTACAATCATTTGTAGCATGAAGCACAAGGATGTGATTACTTAATATTGTAGCTTGATTGTGATAATGAAAGCGACAATAATGTTTTGAATATTTTCATTTGTTCTCTTCAGAGTACCATGGTGCAAAACATGTTGACTCTATAATCTTGTCCAAAGTTCTTTTATTCTAGTCTCATTCAAGTGGCTTCGTTGAGGATTGATTGTGAATGGATTTGGGATTCACTAGTAGGCTCTAAATATTCCAAAACAAGACTAGTATTAACAATCAGCTCATCATCTATGTTTTTTTCATTATTTTGTTTCTTACTTAAAAGAACAAGATTATGAAACCACAAAGTTAGCTCATTCCTAAGGGGTAAATCTTCTAAATGAAAACTCCAGCAAAGTACAAGAAATATAAAAGAAAATTCTTGCAATGATTCATTTTCATGCACAGGTAAAGTATTAATCTTTGAACATAATGAATCATAATCATAAACTTGATGAGCATTAAAAACTATTTTAGTGAATTGGTTCCATGAATGGATAGAATTAGGTGGCAATGTTTTAAGCCAATTTTTTATTATCCCCTAGAAAGTAATAGTAAACGACTTGCATAACTCATCATTAGTAGATTCTCCAAAATATTTATCTTTAAACAAAAAATGACAAAGCTGTACAAGAGAAAAAATAGAATCATCCTCACCATCGAATCTTAGCTTTAACAAATGGTTAACTGTCTTTTTGGAAATGATCCTAGTAGGTCAACACAAACTAAAAACATGCTCTAGAATAGAAGTTAGGAAAGGAGCCACGAGCTATTTAAAACATTCCAAAACTAAAATTGTGTGAGGATAGCTTATCAATCGAAATTTCATTACAATGCCACTGAAAGGAAAAAATGAATTTGGAATAATAGAGGCTAAGGGTTTAATGATCTACTCAAATAAATTTTCCTTAGGCCCTCCTTCTAGCGCTATTTTTTTGAAGCAGGTGTTATACACCTTATTCAATAAGAAGGAAGTGACCTGGACCAAAGATCTTTACAAAACCCAAGTCATTTGGTGTAGTCACACCTGATAGATATATAGGCTCCATTATTCCTCTCGTGAAAGGAAATGCAACAACTATCCTAAATGCATGCAATGATATATATATACACAATGAGAAATAAAATACTATTTAATCTATGCAAATACGCATATGTAAAAATGAAAAAGATGATGTCCAGAAAGTTATGTAACTTGAATTAATGGGAAAAAATGATTATGCTCCTTGAAAGGTGACTTGGTTTGTTGCTCAGCTGAGTCTCTAAACTTATTAAAATTTAAACACGAAAAAAATATAAACTAAAACTAATCTAAATGTAATCCAATAACCATAAATGAAAACCTATCAAATCTCAAGAAAACAAAAGTGAAACACCTATCCCGTATGAGTAAAATTGAGTCTAATTGCTTCAACTTATGTGCATGTGTGTGAATGATAATAATACAGAATTAATCTTATATCAAAACCATTCAAGATTTTGCATATGAATCAATTAATTCATGATCTTTGCATAACATTTTTAAACCTATATAAACTAAATCAATTCATAGCAAATAGATCAAGCTAAAAAGGTGATAATAATCTTCAGAAAATAATTCCACAAGGGTTATTATCATTAAGTTCAAATGAAGGACTAAAGCAAAGTGTCAGGCCAGGAGGTAACTCCTCAAAAATGAGACTGCATATTGATTTAGGTTGTTCATTATTATATACATGAGGGAGTGACTGTTAAGTTTCATCTCCTGATGACTCTCCATTTTCTCTATTATTTATTTACATTACAATTGTTCACCCAATCCCTATGATTAGGTGTCAACACTCCCCCCCTTAATCTGAAGGCATGTTGGTGAGTCCAAGCATGGTTATAAATCTTTCAAGCTTTTCTCTTCCAAGCGCTTTGGTGAAGATGTCTGCAATCTTCTCATTAGTGGAATAATGGTGAAGATGGGTTTGGCCTCAACATGATGTCGAATCAGATGATATTTTGTATTGATGTGCTTCGTTCGGTCATGGAACTTTGGGTTCTTGACCAACTTTATTGCCGAGGTATTGTTAATCATGAGTGGAGACGAACGTACTTGTTTTACCTACAAATATTCCAGAATTTTCTTGAGCCACATAATTTCTTTTGTTGCCTCAGTTGTTGCCACATATTCTGCCTTTGTTGTGGAATATGCTGGAATTGATTGTTTGTGTGATCTCCATGAGACAACTCTTGATCCAAGACTCATAGCATAACCCGAAGTAGATACCCCAGTTTCTTTGTCTCCATCGAAGTCTAAATCAGAGTATCCAATCAAGCTAAAGTCGCCCACCTGTGTATACTTGAGTCCAAAGTCTTGAATTAATTTCAAGTACTATAGAACTCTTTTTGCAGCAGACCAATGTCCCTCACAATGATTTTGCATAAATCTGGAGAGGATTCCAACAAAAAACGAAATGTCTGGTTTGGTAGTAATCAGGTAGTTGAGACTTCCTACAAGCTGTCTATACTTTGTCAAATCCTCAAATTCATTTCCTTCAATGGATGTGAGCTTTAAGTTTTGTTCCATTGGAGTAGTCAGAGGGTTGCATTCATCCATGCCAAACTTGTTCAACAGATCTCCAATGTAATTCTTTTGAGAAAGGAATATGGACTTCGGATGTTGAGTTACTTCAATACCAAGATAGTAATGAACATAGCCCAAATCATACATTTCAAAACCTTTCCTCAATTCCTTCTTTATGGATGCACTGTAGCTCTCATTTTTCCCTATCATCAAAAGATCATCTACATATACCACAAGATATACAACTGTTTTTCCAACTTTCTTGACAAACAAAGTTGCATCATCAAGATCATAATGTTTGAAATTAAGTTTCAGAAGATGCTCAGTTAGTTTTTCATACCAGGCTTGTGATGCTTGTTTGAGACCATACAAGGATTTCACAAGTTTGCATACTTTATGTTCATGTCCTTTCACAACAAATCCTTCAGGCTGGGACATAAAAACATTTTCTTTTATATATCCATTCAAGAAAGCAGTTTTTACATCCATTTGATGGACTTTCCAACCGTTTTGAGCTGCTAGGGCAAAGAGTGTCTGGATGGTAGCCCATTTTGTTGTGGGCGAAAAAGTCTCCTCATAAGCGGCTCCTTCCTTCTATGCAAAACCTTTTTCCACAAACCTAAATTTGTGCTTGTCAAGTGAGCCATCAACTTTATACTTGTTCTTGTAGACCCACTTGTAGCCAATTGGTTTGGTTCCCAATGGAGGATCAACCAATTTCTAAGTGCCATTCATCAAGGCATAATACTCCTTTTGCATTGCTTCTTTCCATTCATCATGAGAAGCAACTTCTTTGAAGAAAGTTGGTTCAAAATCTATACACAAATTCAATTCACAATCATAAGAAACATCCATATCAACAATGAATCAGAGTCATCTACATCACCTCCATTTTGTTGGGTTTAATTTCTAGTTCCCGTCTTTCCAACCTCATCAGGATGAACACTTTCAAGTGTCTTTTTCAGCCACTTTGGGGGGACCTTTTTGAAATGGTCCAAGCCGCTCCGTTGATTGAGTTGGGACTAAATCAAGATTGAATCTCCCAATTCTGTGAATCACATCACTCAAAGTATCATCTGTTGTTGGAGTTTCATGCGGGGGAGAGAGTGATTCAGAAGAGGATTCCACACCCCCTTCAAGATGTGGAATCTGATTATCAAATTCTTGAAATGATTTTTCATTTGCGAATCTATCCAAGCGATCAAGTTTCCGCTCAACAACATTGTCAGTTTTGGATGATTCAAGAAATATTACATCTCTAGATAGAACAAACTTTTTATTGACTTCATCATAGAGACGATATGCTTTGGAGGTGTTTGAATACCCTAGGAATATACACTTACGACTTCTTGCACCAATTTTGTTTCTATGTACCTTTTGTATCAAGGCATAACCTGTGGAACCAAAGACCCTGAGATGCTTTACCGAAGGAATGTGCCCATACCACATTTCATAAGGAGTCTTGTTTCTAATAGAATTAGATGGACATATATTCTTTACATATGCAACACATAGAACTGCATCAGCCCAAAACATCAATTTTACATTTTTGAAAAATATCATGGAGTGCACCATATTTAAGATTGTCTTATTCATTCTTTCAGCTACTCCGTTCTGTTGGGGATTATAAGGCACAATTGTTTGATGTTTGATCCCATGTTGGCAAAGACAGTTTTCAAATTCATTTGAAGTGTATTCTTTTCCATTATCAGTGCGAATAGAGCCAATATGAGATTGTGCATCATTTTCAATGCATGTATGAAAGTTCTTGAATGTTTGAAAAGCGTCAGATTTGTTCTTCAATAAATAAACCCAACACATTCTGGTGTAGTCATCAATAAATGTCATCATATATTTATTTCCATATGCAGAAGGAACAGGCATTGGACCACATAAATCTGAATGAATGAGTTCAAGTTTTCTATGTACTCTTGAATGTGAATCATGAAAACACTGTTTGTTATGCTTTCCTAGAATACAAGCATCACATTGCTTAAGTTTCCTAGGAATTGTAGGCAAACCAGTAGCACCATTTTTCTTCAACAAGCGGAGGCTATCATAGTTCAAATGTCCAAATCTAGCATGCCATAATAAACTTGATGGAAGTGTACCTTCTTCATAATGAGAATTGTATGAGAAATGTTGTGCACGAGTAGAG
>APFE030746137.1:0-13531 GCA_000404065.3 Pinus taeda
TATGATATATTTACAGAACATGTCAATTGCAGAAGAGTTATGTCAATTGAGCTAGTTTTAGTCTATGTGTCGATCTGTGTTCACATAGAGGATGTTCACATGTGAGATATTCCATGTAAGGAGTAATGTTTCCCATAAATATTTTCGAGTATTGACAACATTGGTTTCTCATTTCATGGCTGCGCTGCTTGTTAGAGCATTGGTCTCTCCAAACGCCCAATTGAGCTCCTCCTTTTCTCATTTCATGGCTGCGTTGTTTGTTACAGCATTGGTCTCTCCAAACCCCCAATTGAGCTCCAAGCGTCCAATTGAGCTCCTCATTTTCTCATTTCATGTCTACGTTGTTTGTTACAACATTGGTCTCTCCAGACCCCGAATTAAGCTCCAAACGCCCAATTGAACTCCTCCTTTTCACATTTCATGCATGCCCATCCATTTTCTTTAGATGTGTTGAACACATTACGTTCTATTACTATGCTAGATCTCACCTATAATACAATCAAGGGAGAAATTCCTTCATGGCTGTAGAATCTTTCAGAGCTTTGAGACGTTGCTCCTATCATACAATCAGTTGGAGGGGACAATACCATCTCAACTGTATAACTCGTCGACTTCTCTGAAGCAAGTGGAGTTACGAGCAAATCAGTTCCATGACAGCCTTCCCCATCCACCATGATTCATATCCATAAGAGTTGCATAATCCGATGAAGTCGAAGTTCCTTATATAGTGCTAACACCAGTCATAAGAACAACTAATTTAGGTAGCACAATCGGTAGTTTCTCAAGTAGCGTGGGTAGATTAAGTAGGAAATTGAGAAGGTGGTTAGGCAGTTGAGAGGCACCGTCAAAATCCTTACACAGCAAAACCCTACAGAGCCAGATCAACACATTCGTGAGAAAGACCCAGCGCTTTCTGTTGATTGTGCAATTCAGAAGCGAGAGCTCGAATAAACCCCAGAAATGCCCGCCGTAAGGCTGCATAGCCTACATAGCCTACTTACAGATCCAATTCTAGACCCGTACGGCGTAGCTACATAGCCTACTTGCAGATCCAATTCTAGACCCATAGCTACATAGCCTACTTGCAGATTTCTGTTTAATAGAAAAATTCAATGAATCTTTTTGCTTTGTTAAGAAAGCACGGTGAAATTACTTTTGATGGCGTTTTCTTACTCCGTTTTGAATATCACAAAAAACGAATTATGTGGATGGTTGTGATTGTTTGGGGATGCGTGCTGGAGTTTGAGGCATTTTCAATATCGTTATGGCATTTTCTTGAAATATTACTATTTCATCCATAGATACCTGTAATTCTTGAAATTACGGACGGTCACTGATTGTGTGAATAATAACCTGTAATACATTTGCTCTGTGAGCAAGATATTCGGTGTACATATGTTGTGTATCTAGAAGGCCGAACGCACACACACCATAGCTGTTTTCAAAAACTACATTTATTCCTATTTCTATTATGATTTCTCCTACGTACTGTCCTCACTGCCTTGGTGATACTATTGATATTATGACTTCTCTTACCTACTGTCCTCACTGCCTTGGTGATACTATTTATATTATGATTTCTATAATCGATGGGGGAGAGCACTACCTTGGTCATCCTTGCTCTATGCCATTTCTGTTTTTGAAGATTTGTCCATTTCTATAATATCAACTACCCACCTAGTGGTCATCCCTGCTATATGGAATTTCATTTCAGTCAGGATTTTTCGTATTCGAATTATTTAGTTCTTCGTTCAGGCGAGGACCGTTTGAATTTAATACCCTGAACTTGATGGGTATATTTAGTCTTTTAGATGCAGGATTTAGTCTATTATATACTAGAGAGACAGGCCCTGTAATATACCTGTAGCTTTGGGTTAGCATTTGAAGGGGAATGAGTCTGTAGCTTTGGGTTAGCATTTGAAGGGGAATGAGTGGTCGTCATTAAGGAGGATTGTAGATGGTTGGTGCTTAATATTTATTTTGACTGCTTATATCATGTACCAGATCATCGTTCCTCTGTTTTCCTTTGACTTCACTGTAAACGGTTCAACATTCCTCTGTTTTCCCTTGACTTCACTGTAGATGATTCAACATTCCTCTGTTTTCCCTTGACTTCAACATTCCTCTGTTTTCCCTTGACTTCACTGTAGATGGTTCAACATTCCTCTGTTTTCCCTTGACTTCACTCTAGATGGTTCAACATTCATATGCACATGAGAGTGTCTCCTTTATTATTGAGGAACAAGAAGGCTTCGCTGATTACATTGAAAATATGCATAACAACCAAGAAACTGTTTCAAAATGGATTGGGAAGCCTTTTAAACGCACTGCTCGCCCAAAAACCATTTGAGAAATATTTGACCAATTTCACCCACAGGAAGGAGGGACAAGTGGAGCGCAGTCCCAAAACAACATGGTAGTATTTACGTAATTAGGACAGATAATCTGGTAGTATTTACTTAATTAGGACAGATAATATGCAATAGTAGGCAACCCTCGAATGTCATGAACGACTTGACAACGATCTCCCGAAACGATTTTCACGCGGCAACAAATTCTTAGGTAATCAAAGATTCCTTTTTTACTCTCTGTTTTTAGATAATCCATTATTCATTTTTTGCTTTCTGTTTCATCTTTTATTTCTATGAAAGTTTACCATGTAACATTTAATTACTTTTATCAAGGTAAATATATTAACCAAGAATTTGGGTTATGATTTAGATTTTCGGAAATAAACATGTATTTTATTATTATATATTTTATAAAGATAGATATATGGGTAATGATTTAGAATTTCGAAAATGAATAGTTATTATTATGATTGGTTACTCATTATTTTATTCTTTATTTCAATTTAAAAAAATATGAAAAATATATAACATTTAATTGTTGAGAATTTTATTTACTCAATGAAATTTTATTAATAAAAGCATATTACCAAATGTGTTTCCTTATTTATTTTAGATATCTAAAGGTTAAATTTAATTTTTATTATATTGAATTTGGAAATTTTATCATATTTTTTTCACTTTACATAATAATATTCTATCCATGGTTTTTTCCTTAATATTTGTCATGCATTATTATATATATTATAGATTTTATTTATGAATGACACATTTAATTGTGTTACCCGTTATTATGAAAGGTTTGTATACTAACAATATCATTTCAATGTTGTATGTTGCAGAAAATTTATCAATATCAAAGTTGCTCCTGAGTGAGTCGAAGACATTATCTATTTTTATGTTTTGTAGTGTTGTAATTAGAAGAAAATATTTATTTTTTTGTTTAGATGGGCCCATCAAAGAATGTACATGAACACCAACTATCATTAATAAAACGAGTAGGTTTTTTTTTTGTGTGGAGGGGAATTCAACCCCTCTAAAAGGCTCTTAGGAAGGTTAAATGGTAACCCTCCTTTGAGTTGTGTTCCTTGTGCTTATGGTTTTCATGATCTTTCAGTTTATGTAACTCCAATATGCCACAAATGCAAATAATTATCCTTTTATATAATAATAATAATAATTTATAAACATGTTTTAAACATCTTCCTAACATACACACAAATCACAAAATAACTTTTATTCACATAAATCATTTAACATTCTTTCAATGATTTAAACATCTTCCCCACATACACACACAAATAACAAAACCACTCAATTCACATAAATCATTTAACATTTTTACAATGTTTTAAACATGTTCCCAACACACAAACCCATAAATCACTCTTATTCACATAAATTATATAACAACTATAACCTTTTTTTTTTTGGGGTTTTGATTTTGATTTTGTTTTTTTTTTTGCTTTTTCTTGCTTATTTAATTATATTTTTTTACAATAACCATGTTATTAGGATATTTATATTATATTTTTTTCCTTCTTTTCATATTTATAAATAAATATAATTTAATATTGATATTGATATTTTTACAAATTTAAACTAAATACTAATATATTGTTTAGAGTGTTTGTGTTTGTAAATTTTTAAATTTATTTATTTGTACAAATTTACTATATCTAAATGTTTGTGTATTGGTTGTATTATTTATATACAATAAATATATGCTTATTTTTATATATATGAATGTATTTGGGTTATAATGTATGCTTTGGATTCTTTATTTTGTATGTATATGAATGTATTGTTTTCAGAATTGAGATAGTGTTTTTATTAGTTGCATTTAGATAGTTAGAATTTATTTGTTAAGGTTTTTATGTATCAATGAATAATATATCTACTTCTATATGATGTGTGTGAATGTATTATTGAGAGTGTTTGCAATATTTGTATGTACTACTTTGGAGTGTTTATTCTTCTATGTTTATGAATGTCTCATTTTGCATGCTTTTGAGTATTTTTTCATTGTTTATTTGTTATGTATTGTTTGAGTATGCGTTGAGTATTAGAGTGGTGGTTTCATTGTTTATATGTATATAAGTGTATTTTTTTCAATAGTTGCTTCTATTATCATGAGTGTTTTCAATATCCCCTCATTGTTTACTTGTATATGAATGAATGTATTCTTTGCTATAATTGTGTGTATATTATTTACTTGTATTCTTTGTATGTATATGAATCTATTCTTTGCTGCGTGTGTATGCATCTTGTTTATTTGTATTTTTTGTATGTGTATGAATATATTCTTTAAGTGTATATGAATCTATTCTTTGCTACATTTGTGTGTGTCTTGTTTATTTGTATTCTTTGTATGTGCATGAATATGTCCTTGATGTGTGTATGAATCTATTCTTTGCTACATTTATATGTGTCTTGTTCAATTGTATTCTTTGTGTGTATGAACATATTCTTTGTTATATTCATATACATATTATTTACTTATGAGTGTAGTTTGTGTGAATATATATATTTTTAAATATCTATTTATATGATTATATATATACTATCATTATTTTTATATATAAATATATATTATTTTTATAATATTAATTTGTAAATATATTAGTTTAAATATTTGAGAAAATATTATTATTATTATTATTATTTATTTTTATTATTTTGCTTTTCATTTTTTATTTTTTTCCATATCAAAATTTTAAATATTGATAATATTAATTTATCATTTTAAAATGAAAAATAATATACATATTACAATAACATTAAAAAGTACATAATATTATCCTTCTAAGTACAACCGAATTAATGATTATAATGTTATAAAATAATATGCAAACCATGAAACTCAATATTCGAATCCCCAAAAAAGAAACAATAACATGACATTTATAATATCATCAATCTCCAATAACACATATCAATTAATTATTTAATATTAAAATCAATACACTAAGTAAATTTTATTAATTTTATTTAAAAATTCATTAATTTTAATATTTTATAATTTTCTTTTCATAATACTAAAATTTAATAATATGTAAAAATATTAATTTAAAATTTTTTTAATGATAATACATTTCTTTTAAAATAATAAAAAAAAGAAATACTTTTCAATTTTCATAACATACTAATTAACTATCGAATCGCGCAGCCGCCTTGGATCCTCTGAGAGCCGCCGCCTCAGTTTGGTCTTTGGCTTTGCCTAGGATAGGTTGACCTGATTACTGCGACTGCTAATCAGATCGCCTCAGATTACTGATCAGATCATTCCTGCCACAAGACATGGAGACTTGATCGCCTGTCACCCTGATCTTGGGCCCATGGAGGTGCTGGGTTCTCTCGAGGCTCCTCCCTGCTCTCCTCCGCCGACAAGCTCCCCAGCAGATGCGTTCAACTGTCTACTGGAAGGGCTACCCAGGAAGAAACATGCAGAAGCATCAAAATTCATTAAGAAGCTGGATGATATCCCACAGATCTCCTTACCCCCGTAAACCTCGATTCAGGTTTCTCTCTCCTTGTCTGAGCGAGCTCTCATAGGCCAGTTTACAGGCCTATGGCCTTCTCCCAAATCGGCAGAGAGTTGGGTTAAAAGGAACTGGTCTCTGCTGGTCAGCGAAAGTGTGACTTCTTATTTCTTGGGACGAGGATTCTTTCTCTTTGAATTTTCATCCAAAGACGATAAAGAGCTGATCTTTCGAAACGGCCCTTACTTCATGGGCCCCCAGGGGTTGTATCTGAACAAATCGACCCCCGATTTCGACCCAGCAGTAGATGTACCCAAAGCTGTTGCGATATGGGTAAGGCTCCCTAATCTCCCGGTTCACTGCTGGAACTGGGACTCTCTTAAGCATATTGGAAATGCCTTGGGGAAATTCATAGATCGAGCGAAAAGCAAGGATCAATATGATTGCGCAAGGATCCGCGTCGAGGTGGATTTGGAGGAGGGACTCCCGGAGGCCATCAAAATCAAAGTAGGAAATTGGACGCATGTGCAGAAGCTAGATTATGAACAGTTTCCTTTCAAGTGACGGATATGCCAAGTATATGGACACTTCGCCAGAAACTGTCCATCGGCCAATGAAGCAGCTCAAGGGAAGGACGCCGGTTGGAATCAAGTAAAACGATCCAAATTGGCAACCAAGGCCCAGAAATCGGGAGGAAACACTGGTAAAGGCCTCCAGCAGGACCCATAGCAGACCCAACAGCCCCAGCTCTCGTTCAATCTTGAGTACAGGTTCGACCCTCTCAATTCCCAACTAGAGGACTCTCATGAAGTAGCAGTCCAAAGGCCAAAGTCCCCAGACAAAGGCTCCCAGGCGTCTAGCGCCAAAGACAAATAAGCTGCTGAAAGCTCAAAAGGAACACCTAAAGTAGTCGAGGAGGAGGACCAAGAATCAGAAGAATCGGAAGAGGAACGGGAAATAGGAGAATCTGAATCCTCGGTAAGGAGATCTACAAGAGGACGTAAAACAGATCGGGATAAAAGAGAGCATGAGACATACAAAGACAAACTCCAGGGTAGCCAACCAACATTGGAGAAGCTGCTAGCAAAAAAGCCGAATGCAGTAAGAAACCAGCATCAAGGCTCCAAGGGAGCCCAACCATACAAAGGTAAATAATGAAGATAATCTCCTGGAACTGTAGGGGTATGGGCAGCAAAATAAAGGAAGAAGCTATTCGAAATCTAATAAGAATAGAGGCCCCTGACATACTCCTTCTCCAGGAGACTAAGATGGAGGAACTTGAATTTCTCCAAGTAAGTAAAAAACTATGGAAAAATAGTGATGCATCAGCTGTTGCAGCCCGAGGAGCCTCTAGAGGGTTGGGAGCCCTTTGGAATGGAAACAGATTTTCGTTGGTGGCAGAGGCATCAAATACCCACTGGGAGATGTTAAAGATGCAGCACGTTACTACAAAAGAAATACTTTGCCTCTTCAATGTATATGTTCCGGTAAGTGCCGGAGAAAAAAAGAGCTGCTGGGACTCCTTAAGGTAGCAAGCAGATCTGGTCACTCTAGAAAATGTCATCATAGTAGGCGATCTGAACACTACTTTGCACTCTTCTGAAAAGAGAGGAGGCTCCATTGTACGAGACTCGGCAAGGGAATGGGTTGAGGATCTCCTTCAACACTGGGATCTGCTAGATATCAAGCCCATCTCAGGTATGTTCACTTGGTCTAATAAAAGAATTGGTCCTAGTCATATTGCAGCAAGGCTGGATAGATTCTTGGTGCATAGCTCCTTTCTTCTGCTCGACCTAGACGCTTGTGTGCATATTCTTCCTTGTAGCACCTCGGATCACAAGCCAATCAAGCTCACCCTCCATGCTCACGTTGATCTAGGTCACATTCCCTTCAAGTTCAGCCCATTGTGGATCAAGGAGCCAAAATTCTTGCAGGTTGTGAAAGAAAGCTGGTCTCACCCAGTTATTGGATCCCCATTTTATATATGGGAAGAAAAAATCAGGAGATTAAAATTCACCTTGAAGCACTGGTCCAAATCTATTCCAAATCCAGCTGCTGAAAGGAAAAACATTCAAAGTCAGCTCGAAGCAAACCAATTAAACGCAGAAGAGGCGCACATAACCAGAGAGGCACTGGACAAGGAGGCTCATCTGGAGAAATGCTACCACAAAGTTTGCCTGATCGAAGAGGAAACGTTGAGGATCAAATCGCGATGCCTCGGGCTAAAGGAAGGTGATAGAAATACATCGTTCTTTCACAAGCATGCGGAAGCCAGAAAAGGCTTCAACTCCATCAGTGAAATTAAGGAAGCGGATACCATTCATAAGGACTTTGCAAGTATTAAGCGCGCAGCTCACAATCATTTTAAAGGGCTGTACAGTGAAGAAAACAATACGAATCAGAACTTTAGACTACTGGACGGGATCCCCTCCTCGATTTCGGTTGAAATGAACCATCAGATAGAAAGTGAAGTCACTATGGATGAAGTCAAAAGATCCCTCTATGCTATGAATCCGGACAAATCTCCTGGCCCTGATGGCTTTACCGCCTCTTTATTACAAAATCGTTGGGACATAATGGGGAAAGATCTGTATAAAATGGTCCATAAATCGCAGGCTTGCCAGAAATTAGGTGGAAGTACCAACTCTTCTTTCCTAGCACTCATTCCTAAAGAAAAGGGAGCCAATAACTTTAATAGGTTTCGCCCTATATCCTTGTGCAACATTGGCTACAAATTGATCACAAAAGTTATTGCTAACAGGCTGAGGCACATCCTACCTAAAGTCATCCCGAAGAACTAAGGAGGCTTCATCCACGGAAGGCATTTAGTGGACAATTTCACACTCGTCCAAGAGGAAATTCTATCAAGCCAGCAGCGTAAGGAACAAGTTATGGCCATCAAACTGGATCTAGCAAATGCCTTTGACCGAGTTAATCATAGTTTCCTTTTGAATGTGTTGAAAAAATTTGGTTTTGGGGCGCGATTCATCAATTGCATCCGGGCTTGCATCTCGGAACCATGGATCGCCCCTTTAGTTAATGGTAGATCTGCAGGCTTCTTCAAGGCTACAAGAGGGTTAAGAATTGGTCCTAGTCATATCGCAGCAAGGCTGGATAGATTCTTGGTGCATAGCTCCTTTCTTCTGCTCGGCTTAGACGCTTGCGTGCATATTCTTCCTTGTAGCACCTCGGATCACAAGCCAATCAAGCTCACCCTCCGCGCTCACGTTGATCTAGGTCACATTCCCTTCAAGTTCAGCCCATTGTGGATCAAGGAGCCAAAATTCTTGCAGGTTGTGAAAGAAAGCTGGTCTCACCCAGTTACTGGATCCCCATTTTATATATGGGAAGAAAAAATCAGGAGATTAAAATTCGCCTTGAAGCACTGGTCCAAATCTATTCCAAATCCAGCTGTTGAAAGGAAAAACATTCAAAGTCAGCTTGAAGCAAACCAATTAAACGCAGAAGAGGCGCACATAACCAAAGAGGCACTGGACAAGGAGGCTCATCTCGAGAAATGCTACCACAAAGTTTGCCTGATCGAAGAGGAAATGTTGAGGATCAAATCGCGATGCCTCGAGCTAAAGGCAGGTGAGAGAAATACATCGTTCTTCCACAAGCATGCGGAAGCCAGAAAAGGCTTCAACTCCATCAGTGAAATTAAGGAAGCGGATACCATTCATAAGGACTTTGCAAGTATTAAGCGCGCAGCTCACAATCATTTTAAAGGGCTGTACAGTGAAGAAAACAATACGAATCAGAACTTTAGACTACTGGACGGGATCCCCTCCTCGATTTCGGTTGAAATGAACCATCAGATAGAAAGTGAAGTCACTATGGATGAAGTCAAAAGAGCCCTCTATGCTATGAATCCGGACAAATCTCCTGGCCCTGATGGCTTTACCGCCTCTTTATTACAAAATTGCTAGGACATAGTGGGGAAAGATCTGTATAAAATGGTCCATAAATCGCAGGCTTGCCAGAAATTAGGTGGAAGTACCAACTCTTCTTTCCTAGCACTCATTCCTAAAGAAAAGGGAGACAATAACTTTAATAGGTTTCGCCCTATATCCTTGTGCAACATTGGCTAGAAATTGATCACAAAAGTTATTGCTAACAGGCTGAGGCACATCCTACCTAAAGTCATCCCGGAGAACTAAGGAGGCTTCATCCACGGAAGGCATTTAGTGGACAATTTCACACTTGTCCAAGAGGCAATTCTATCAAGCCAGCAGCGTAAGGAACAAGTTATGGCCATCAAACTGGATCTAGCAAATGCCTTTGACCGAGTTAATCATAGTTTCCTTTTGAATGTGTTGAAAAAATTGGTTTTGGGGCGCGATTCATCAATTGGATCTGGGCTTGCATCTCGGAACCATGGATCGCCCCTTTAGTTAATGGTAGATCTGCAGGCTTCTTCAAGGCTACAAGAGGGTTAAGACAGGGTTGCCCCATGTCTCCCCTGCTTTTTCTAATCCAATCGTCAGTTCTCAGCTTTCATCTAAACAATCAAATGCAAGAGCAGGAGATATCAGGGATATCCATAGCAAGGGGGGTCCAAAACATAAATCATGTTCTATTCGCAGATGATACTCTACTGCTTGGGACAACCTCGATCGACTCGGCCAGAAAATTTAAGGAGACACTTGATGAGTATTGCATGGAATCTGGTATTAGCCTCAACAAGAGCAAGTGTCATACTTACTGCTGGAATACTCCGCCCTCCTTGATCAATTCCATCTCCAAATGCCTAGGATTCGCAGCTTCCTCAGAATGCTCATCGTTCAAGTATCTTGGGCTGCCCATCTTCCTCAAAAGATCCTACAGTAGAGACTGGATGCCGCAGGTAGAAAAATTCAAAAGTCAGCTCCAGGCTTGGGGGGCTAATTGGTTAAACATGGCAGGTAAGACAATCCTCATTAAAGCTATCCTTAGCAGCCTCCCATTATTCCAGTTCTTTGTGATTCTGGCGCCTAAGGGTATAATTCAGAAAATGGAGCAATATATCAGACATTTCTTTTGGAAAGGGGGTAAACAGAATGAGAGAAGATTCCAGCTTATCAAATGGGAGACTGTTCTCAAACCATTGATGGAGGGAGGGCTCAATTTAAAAAATCTCTTGCACCAGAACATAGCAATGGGAGCTAAACTTATATGGAGATTAATTGCGCCTAAGTTAGGCTGGGCACAGACAGTTCTCTGGCGAAAATACTTCAAAGGTGCAAGGCTGAGATGCTTAGACGGGCCCCTGCCTCAGGAAAACACGTCGTTTGGAAAACTCTGTTCCAAAGTTGTCCCGTTGATTCAGTCAAAATCCTACTGGATCCCCGGTAATGGCAGAAAAATAAACTTATGGACGGATCGAGTTATGGACAAAGAACCTATTGGAGAAAGCCCAAAGCTGAAGGCGCTGAAGGACTGGATGGTGGCTGCAGGGAAAACTAAACTATGGGATATCTCCATTTCGGATGACACGCAGTGGGCAGGCTGGAGTCTTCCGGAGCTGCCCCCAGACCTGCATCAAGAAGCCGCCCATCTCATCGATCTATTGAACGGCATAGCTCCTGTGTGAATAAACGGGAAGGAGAGGCAAGGATGGGGAGACCAATCGATTCGTTACACAGTCACCCAAGGATATGCCTGCTTGAACGCAGTACCAAATGGGCCCATCGATCCGACCCCTTGGAAAGCAGTATGGGGAAATCCCACGCTGCCAAAAATCGACATATTTTGCTAGACATTATGCCACAAGAAAATTTTAACTGCAGATAAACTTCAAAGCCGAGGTTTCTGTGGACCATCGAGGTGCTCGTTGTGCCAGGATGCTGAGGAAAGCACCACGCATCGCGTCCTAATCTGCAAATTCTCAATTCAAGTCTGGAGAGAATTGATGGAGTATTGGAACTCCAAATTCAAACTCCCAGCGACCATATTAAATTTGTTTGGCACCTGGAAATCACGCTACCCTGGACCTCCACCCAAAAACAAAGGGATCAAAGCGGCCTGGGCATCACTACTAAAAATATGCTGTTGGTATCTATGGCTCGAGCACAATAGCAGAGTCTTCAGAAATATTCATCACAATGCCAAGACGGTGGTGGCCAAGGTAAAGGCCCAATTAAAAGAATGTTGGGGAGATCACAAAGATAACTCCAATCTCAACCAGTTAGACAGAGATTGGGGGTCCTCCTTGAACCTGAATTTTCATAAAAACATCAGAAGCATTGCTCCTCCTGAGGAAAGGAAAATAAGGGAAACAAGCAGAGAGGACTTCCAAAACTGGATTCACAATCAAAGGATGCACTCCCTCTTCTTTGACGGGGTTGCAAAAGGTAACCCGGGCAACGCTGGTGCAGGGGGAGTAATCAAAAGTATAGTTTGTGCAGAGATCCTACATTTTGCGTGGGGATTAGGAATCAACTCCAGCATCCAAGCGGAAGCATTTGCTCTATTTCAAGGACTCAAACAGCTTCAGAATCTAGAAATCAAGGAAGCCAATATACTAGGGGATTCTGAAGTGATCATCAAACTTATGGTGACTGGCTCTATACCACAGTACTTAAGATTAGCAAGACTGATCCAAAGAATCAGAGGAATGGCAAAGATGTTTCAAAACCTGAAATTTTATCATGTATTGAGAGACAACAACAAAGAGGCAGATCTTGAAGCCAACAAAGCTGCTTAGCTATCGGCTGGGACATTAAGCAGAGACGAGGAAGAAAAATGGGTTCCAATCCCTTAAAGAATTTCAGAAGATGTTTTTTTGCTTAATCCTAAAGCTGTTTGTATGTATATTTAAATTGGGCCAAATAGGAAATAAAAGCACAATTGCTGATTCCAAATGGAAGCGGGCAGCAAGGCTAAAAGAATTTCAGAAAGAAGAATCCAACTGGATAGCGCTCACATCTATTGTACTCAGAAGATTGGTATTTAGACCAACTCATTAATACAACTCATAACCGTTCTTGTGAAAAAAAACATTCTAATTAACTTATAAGATAAATGTAATTGTCAACATCATAATTCTATACTCAATCTACATCACATGCATAATATAATAATAATAATATCCATTTTTAAGGTCACAGCCAAGACAGACACCAAATTGGTGTATGAGAACCCCTTGTTTTGTGGACAATGGACCCACCTCCGCGCAGAGATTTGACTGCTAAGTCTACGAAGGCATACATACTCTACCCCCTCTGGTTTTGAACTTGTGACCTCTTAGGAGGAAACACATGCTCTTAACCATTAGGCCCACTCAAGTTGTATAATGTTACGTCAAAAATTCATAATAAACCTAATAAATGTGTTGTGTGTAAACATGTCACATTGTGAATCAATATGTGTAATGTTTGTGGGTATGTGTATGTTTGTGTGTACCCTTTTATTGTTGTGTGCATGTATCCATGTGAGTGATTATGCCTCATTGGCAATGGATTGTGTGGGTGCGAGTCAGTGGTTAGTGCCATGCCAATGATGGACACTTTTTGGGGTCATATAAGCTCTCACTTTCAAGTGGTTGACCCTGTTAGTAGAGGTTTTTCATCTCCAAACCAAGAGAAGCTTTCTATATAATACCTTTTAATTTATTTAAAACATAACACTAACTTCAAAACATTAAAATAGTTTTTAAATACTATTTAAAATAATGTTTTTATTATTTTAAAAACATTTAAATATACCAACTTACCCATATAT
>APFE030746140.1:0-23899 GCA_000404065.3 Pinus taeda
AATATGGAATCTAAGATCGGGAGAGATAGACATCCCTATCAACCCACGTGCTTGATCTTGCCTATTTTCCCATTTGGCTACTTTCTCTTCATCTTTTGGCTTGGTTTCTTGCCTGTGGCGATTCGGTAAAGACCTTTACTTCTAAGTAAATCCACAATGTAGGACCACCATTGGAAGTAGTTGGTGCTGTCAAGGATAACTTGGCATGAACTTTCCATTTTGACAGAAACTAAAGCTAGATATGATGAAAATAAGTGTTCCAATGGAAAGAGCTCGAAAAATTAGGCTGGTTCAAAAAAAACGGTTCTGAAAACGGCTTTCGGATGAAGAAGTTATGACCTTTTTAAAAAAGTTGATGAAGGCGCTGGCAAAGTGCGGGAATGTGCGGAAATGAAAAAAAACGCTCCTTTTTTTTTTCAACAAAAAAGAGATTTGAACCCAAGACCTCTACTCTCTTAAATTAGCTTTGAACCAAGTGAGCTATACAAACAGAGAGAGAGAGAGAGAGAGAGAGAGGGGGGGGGGATTTGTTTTATTTTAGTCACAGATGGTTTGGATTGCGTGCTTGCTTGAGAAAGCTCTTTTTCTCCCTACAAAACAAAAACACAAAACCCAACAAAGACATGCAAAAAAAACAAGCCTTACGGCTTAAAGTTAACTTTACCTGGAAACTAAATATTTTCCTCAATGTTTCTGATTTTCCGAGAGCACACTAAGGTGCAGGGAAAAGAGCATATGCATGAGAAAAAATTATTCCTTTCTGTTTCTGATTTTCCCAGATCGCACAGATTCGCAGGGCAAAGAGCATACGTAGAAATGAAAGGTATAGATCCGATAAAAAAATAGCTAAATAAACCGAAACCAAAATAAACAGAGAGAAAATAACAGTAAACTGCAAATAAACACTGTATACCTCCAGATCTAAAAAATGACGCAGCTAGGGCTACCGGAAACCTTTTTGCATGAAACGAAAGGGGTTCCTCACTGGAACATATGCTCCCAACACAACAGAGCAATCCTCTCGGCCCGAAAGTAGTCAGAAACAGCAGATCTAGGAGATGGCAGTCGCATGCAGTTCTACCGGCTTCAGACTTGGATCAACAACGAACGCGGCCCTCAAATAGCTCTGATACCATGTAGGAATTTACAGGATAAGTTCCTCAGACAGAACACCAAAAGGACACCGCTCACAAACAGATCACAGATCAATACACCAGTAATTTGACGTGGTTAAAACCCTCAGAGAGGGAAACAGTCCACAGCCTGCGCCAACGTGGCTACTACAGGCAATTTATTAATAAAAGAATGAAAATTTACATAAGCTTCTCTCATGCACGGTGAACCGACAAATGACCCTCCATGCGCTTTAAATAGAATTCATGGACCAATCAGGTGTCAAGCCACGAATCAAGTGTCAGTAATACCGAGGAGAGAATGAACCGTCGGATCACTACATATCGTGACCGTCGGATTGTAAGTTACAAATGTACATAGTAAAGAAACACACTTTACCTAACTCTATACTAGACCAAGTTATACTTAACTATTCCTATGTGTCAGAATATCCTAACACAATATTGGATGCATCAGTTGAAATATGAAATGGCAATGACCAATTTGGTCCTCAAAGAAAGGGTGCAATTGATAGTTTTTCTTTCAATATTTGTAATGCATTTTGACAATGATTCGTCCATTGGAATTCAACATGCTTTGAAAGTAACTTGAATAGAGGTTGTGCTATTTTATTGAAGTTTTCTATAAATCGCCTATAGTAGCCTACATAACCCAAGAAACTTCGTACCTCCTTTTGAGTTGTGGGTGGCATCAAATTCACAATCACTTGTATTTTAGCTAGATCCACCTTAATTCCTGATGAGGAAATATGGTGTCCCAAGACTATCCATTCTGTCAACATCATATAGCATTTTTCATTACTCAGGGACAAATTTTCCTCTATGCATTGTTTCAAAACTTTCTCAAGATTTTTCAAACAATCATCATATGTGTTTCCATATACAATGAAATTGTCCATATAGACTTCTACACATTCATGGATCAGATCAACAAATATTGCAAGCATTGCTCTTTGGAAAGTAGTAGGTGCATTACACAGTCTAAATGGAAAAACATTATATGCATAAGTTCCCCATGGCCAGGTAAATGTTGTTTTGTCCTGGTCTTCCATTTTTATTCTAATCTGATTATACCCACTAAATCCATCTAGAAAGGAAAAGAATTTCTTCTCAGCTAATGAGTCTAGGACTTGGTCAATAAATGGTAGTGGGAAATGATCTTTTAATGTTGCTTTTCTTAACTCCTAGTAGTCCACACATATTCTCCACTTCCCTTTTTCTTTGGTACAATTACTAAGGGAGAAACCCATTGACTATCTAAAATAGGATAGATGAAACCAACTTGCAGTAGTTTACGTAGTTCTTCCTTCACTATTTATTTTATCATGGGGTTCATTCGTCTTTGAGGCTACCTTACTGGTTTAATCCGGTCATTTGTATAGATGTGGTGGATGCACATTTTGGGATGAATTCCCTGCATATTTGTGTAATCCTAGGCAAAAGATTTTGAGTAATTTTGTAGTAATGCTATTACCTCTTGTTCTTTGTGACGATTGTAGATGGTTATCAATGTTCAAATGTTTTCCAGGATATATCTCTATTGTTTTTTTTGTTGAATTGGTAATTGTGTTTACAGGAAAAGTATTTGTGAAGGATCCTTGCAGGGATTGAATTGTACAGGTTTCCTGAAAACACTGATTCAAAAGATTACTTGTAGCTTCATATTGAGTTAGTCTAAGATGCTCTGAAATATCCAGTTCTAAGATGAAAAGACCCAATAAATCTTCGTTCTCCTCTTCTTCTCTAAGATCAAAAACTTGGTTAATACTTAGAACTAATTTAGTTTGCTGTCATTATTGTTCTTCAAGCATTGATACTAAAGAAGGTGATTGTGCTGGAGAATAAAGTGTGATGTGTTTTCTCTCATCTCCATGTGCAATAATCATACTTCCAGATCTGCATCCCATAAAGGCATCAGCAATGGCTAACCATGGTTTGCCTAAAATTATAGGATGTCCTCCCAAGTTTGTTTTTGGCTGCAAAATGAGGAAGTCTACAGGATACTCCCATGAATCCAAAGAGACTATGATATCTTCTAATATTCCTTCTGGTATAACTTTAGATCTGTCTGCTAACTCTAGGATTGTAGTACTAGATCTAATGTTGTTTAAATGCAAATTCTTCATTGTCTTTGTAGTCATTACATTTATAGCTGCTCCCAAATATACCAACGTGTTTGGAACTAAAAAATTGTTTATTGAAATAGTAACCATAGGGATACCAGGGTCAATATATTTTTCTACTGTTGTTTTTGTAGACATGAGGCTTGCTAGTTTTCCAATGACTTGGATTGTAGTAGGATCCTTCTTTTTACTAGTTTTCTTGATGCATAATTCCTATATTGTTTTAGCATATATTAGTATTTCTTTGATTGCTTGTAATAAAGGAATTTTTACATAAGCATTTTTCAATTCATCCAGAATGTCAAATTTAGGAAGGGTCATTTGAATTTTTTTCTCTACTAACCTCCTTGGATAGGGTGGTGTTTGAGTTATGATAGTTTTTCCTTTCTAAGTTTGTCTTTATGCATGTGGTGTTTTAGGTTGTTCTCCTTATTCATCTGGTTCTTCTATGATCGAAGGGGAATCTTTGTGAAGTACTTTCCCATACCTTCAATGGACATCATTTATGGGAAGAATGGAGTATGTTGGAAAGTATGTTGCTTCTTCCAGATTGTATGCGGGTTTATCCATTTTATTGCTTGGATTTGCCACCGGATCCTACCAATATCTTGAAAAAAATCCTATAGTACTCAGAGAGACCTTTCCAAAAAGGTATCGTACATGCTAAACAGAGATAGTTTGACCAAGTTATGACCCTAGGAAATTGGTTACCCAACTAACCCCAATGGGGCCCACAAACTCTTGGTGTTCCATCTCTTCGGGTTAGGGTTTTCGTTCTTTAGGGTTTCCCCTTGTTGTTCAATAATAAATAGGCCCTTGAGCCTTATTGTAACACAGTTCAGAGGCATGTAGCCATCACATATCTTCTCATAGATAAGCTACCATTTCCCGAGGTAAATTATTTCCATTCCGTTTGTAAGCATATTTCAGTGTTTTGATATTTATGAAATGAAGATTTATTTCTACTACATTTTTGTGTTGATGGTTATATTTGTAATTTTTTGTGTTACTGTTTAAGTTTATATCATCAAATCCTTTTGGATTCTCAATATACACCTATTTCTAAATCACATCGTTGACGAATGTTGTCTTCACATCCATTTGGTGTATCCATCCCATCTGCGCTAAAAGTGATAGAATTGAGATGATTGAAGAGTACATTACTACTGGAGCAAATATCTCCTTGTAATCAACTCCCTCCACCTGAGAGAACTCTCTGGAAATAAATCTGGCCTTGTGTTTCTCCACAACCCCATCTGTTGCTTTCTTTACCTTGTAAAGCAATCTAGAACTCACCACTAACTTGTTTGTCAGTCTTGGGACCACTTCCCAAACACTATTTCTGATAATGGAGTCATACTCCTCAACCATGGCATCAACCCATGTTGTTTTCTTCACTGCTTCCTCAAATGAGGATGGCTCAATCTCTACACTCTCGCTCATTAGGACCATGTAGCCAGTGTACCAATTTGGTGACCTCCTCTCCCTGTGCTATGATGTGGGTGCTCCCAAATTCTCTCTAGCATCACGCATCAATCTGTCAGCTTCTCTAGTGTGCTTCCTTCCATCTTTGGAAGTCTCTGCATGAGTGGGTGCTTCCACTCTCTTCTCCTCTACATGTGGCTACTCCACATCATCCCGAGGTTCCTCCTTTGGATCTAAAAGCTCCTCATCTGCATGTAACTGAATCTCCCTCTCAAGAGAACATCTCATGGCCTTCTCTTCATCAAACTTCACATCTCTACGAACCATTGTCATCCTGTGATATGGAAGGTACACCCTATAGTTGTGAGGTGTATCAGTGTACCCCATAAATATGCCCAACTCAATTGTTGGCTCTAGCTTTTTCCTTGCATCCTTAGTAACATGATTGTCAACTAATGAACCAAATATCTTGTAGTGTACCACATTTGGTTTCTTACCTAAAAAAGCTTCTTCTGGTGTACTCATCCCTAGAATTTGATGAGGACTCCTGTTTTGCACATATAATGTTGTGTTTCATGCTTTGGCACACAAGTGCAACAATATGCCCTGATCATGTAACATTACTCGTGCAACTCCCACAATACTTATGTTCTTCCTTTAATCCACCCCATTATGTTGTGGGTTATGGGGTCCTATTAACTCTCGTTGAATTCCTTTTGATGCACCGAAGTTCTTGAATTCATTCGACACATATTCTCCACCATGATCACTATTAAGAGCCTTCACTTTCCTACCAGTGTCTTTCTCAACAAGTGATTTAAATTCAAAAAATTTAGAGAATGTATGTTCTTTCTTCTGCATGAAGAAATTCTAGCACTTATGTGAGAAATCATCTACAAATATTATATAATACCTATTCTTTGTCGTGGAGGCTGTCAGGAATGGTCCACACACATCTGAGTGAACTCTTGAAAGGATTTCTTGTGCTCGACTGTCCTTATCATGAAAGGTGGATTTGGTGTACTTCCCCAATGTACTCCATTTGCATGTATCTATCTGATCTAGTGCACCCTTGGGAAGTCCTGTAGAAATATGTTGCATGATCTTCAAAGCTCTGTGGTGCAAGTGACCTAATATTCTATGCCACAAATCACCAATGTCTTGGCTTTGCACCTTTTCTATTTTTGTGCTCAAAGCAGCACAACCCTCTACATCCAATAGGTTCTTCACCTAAACCCTGATCTGCTTCACTTGTCCTAAGGCTATGTGATGAAGGAAAGCCTTTCCTTTGCTAAATATCACATCATATCCATGGTCCTCCAACATAGAAACTGAAACCAAATTGTTCTTCACACCCAGAACATACATGACATCTTTTAATGTGAGAGGAGAACCATACTCCCTCTAAAAAGTAAGAGTATCGATGTTGGTCACACCATACCTTCCATCATCTCCCATTTCGATGTGCATCTAGAGGTCCTTCTCCTTGAAGTCACTGGAGAATTATTTGTTTTTGTTCATATGGAATGAGGCTCCACTATGTAGATACCACACCCTACCCATCACCAATGTTACCATGCAAGCAACAAGGGTGAAATGCAACCCGAATTGTGAAGTAAGATCTTCACCTACCTCTCCTCCTCAGGGATTCTTTCTGGCCTTCTTGTGCGGACACTTCATGACATAGTGTCCCAGATCGTGATAGTGAAAACATTTAATCTTCAACAAGTCCTTCTTCTTGCCACCTTGAATGGAATATGATTTGGAATGGGATGGATTCCCTTTCCATTTATTTCCTTTCTAGTTAAGGCACAGTTCTCCTCATTATCATGCTTGGATGAGGATCCATCTCTGGTGTTCTGTTGAATCTCTTCTTGCACCAAGTTGGACCACAAAATTTCCCACTCTAGTAGCTTCTCCCTTTGATTTACTGAATCTTGATAGTTGTGCCAGCTCTTGGGAAGGCCTAGAAGTGCTAGGCTAACCATATCATATTCAACATCTGTAACACCAACACTTCCAAGATCATCTCGACATTGGGTGAACTTGGTCAAATACTTTGGTATTGTGTCACCCTTCTCCATCTTTATTTTTCTGAGCTTGTCCTTCAGTGCCAACTTCCTATGGTCACTGACGTTTTGAAATGAGTCTGTCAAGGCCTTCCACATTGGATATGTATTTTCCCGACCATGGAGGTTCGATACAATATTATATCGAACTCCTTCTAGTATGATCCTTCTCGCCTTTGAAACACATTTTCTCCATTTTGCTAGATCTTGAGCATCAGTTGCTGGAGGCTTATGAATATCTTTGTCTATGAATTCCTTAAGCTTGTTGTCTTCCAACACTACCTCCATCTTGTCCTTCCAAGAAATTTAGTTCAAACTACCCTAAAGGGCATATTCGAGTCTCAATCCGTAGAATGACATCCTACTGACTCTAAAGAATGATACTGAAAATTTTATTTTGTTGAGAAATGGAAATAAGAAATTCCAATTTAAATTTGTCCCTGAATTTAACAATGAATTAAAAACGAATTCTCTTCTCATAAAAACTTGTAAATAGTCAATTAAGTTTAATTAACTTAATTAGCTTAGGAATTTCAAGTTGGAAGTCTTTCTAAAGTCATGTATATGTTCTCTTTGAGTTTTGAGGGGTCTAAGATGAGCTTAATTGTGAGTTGTAATTAGATAACACATTTTACTGAGTTATGTTCGGTTAAATTAGTTCCAAACTATTTGAGGAAATAATAGAGAGTTAACCGTCAGTTGGTGCACTAGTGCATCCACGAGTGCCACTCTAGTCAACTGAATATTCCCTCATTATAAACTTATACATGTTGATTCTGAGAAAGACCCACTTGTGACTAGAGTGCAAGGACAGTGTACTATGAGTTGTGTGATTTAGTAAGTTGTAAATATCGTGCATGCAATCAAAGAAGGATCTAAGTTTGGATTGCGTAGTTTTGGAAGCATGAATTCCATTTAAATAGGAGTTATTCATCCTAGGAATTGTGCAAGGAAATAGGGGCTTGGAGAGGTGCATAATTAGCTAAGTGTTGGCAAAGAGCTTGCTTGTGAGTTGAGACTTGAGCATACTTGTGCGAAATTGTTCTACTGAGAAAAAGCTTTGTATCGTCGCTCATATTTCTGATATATGAAATACAAATATTGGGGTTTCGATCAGTGGATTTCCCCATATATATCTTGTGTTATGTGCCATTGATTTATCTTTTTCTTGTTCATAATGTTTTTATCAATCCATTGGCTTCCGCTAGTTGAAAGTAGAAGTAGATTGTTGTCCTATAGTTTAGTACATTGCATGAGCTTATGAATCTACAAGATTTTCTACATGGTATTGGAGTTGAAGACAATATACTAGAGGATATTTAAAAGTTTTGATTTTTGGATTATAAATGAAATTCAAATTTTCAATACATACTTCAGGATTGGAAGATAGAATTCTATGGTTTGTGACTCAAGTATGCCTTGGAAATTAGCTAAAATTTTATATCCTGGAGGGACAAAATGCAGGTTGTGCTAGAGGATAATGAAGTGAAGGAATTAGTTGATCAACAAATTCATATGCCAGTAGCATCAGATGCACAACATTTGGTTGAATGGAAGAAGTGTGTGGTGAAGGTGAGGTGGATAATCCTTGAGGGAGTTTGGGACCACATTGTCTCGAGTCTCCGTGGCAAGGAAACTTCGTACGTTATGTAGGAAACATTGAAGGGCTTGTATTAAAACATAAGTGACCAAAGGAAATTGGCACTGAAGGACAAACTTTGAAACATCAAAATGGAGAAAGGCGAGACGATTCAAAAATACTTGGCCAAGTTCAATTAGTGTCGCGATGAACTTGGAAGTGTTGGAATCACGGCTGCCGAGGATGATATAGTGAGTATTTCTCTTCTAGGACTCCCAAAGAGTTGGCATAGTTATCAGGACTCTATCAATTGTCAAGAGAAGTCGTTGGATTGGGAATCACTGTGCTCGGATTTGATGCAAGAGGAGATCAGGAGGAACACCAAGGATGGCTCTTCATCAAATACTGATGATGAAGAGAAATGTGCCTTAGCAATTAAGGTGAATAAGGGGAAAGGGAAAGCTTCCCATTCCAAATCGGATTCTTATCATGGAGGTAAGAAGAAATACATCACGAAAGTTAAGTTCTTTCATTGTCATGAGCTGGGCCATTTTGCTACAAAGTGTCCACTCAAGATGTCCAAAAACAAGTCCTCAGGAGAAGTGGCGGGTGAGGCTTTCGCCTCTTAATTCAAAGTGGGATTTTCTGTCATTGCATGCATGGTGTCATTAATGATGGGAAGTGTATGGTACTTAGATAGTGGATCTTCATTCCACGTGGTTGGCGACAAAGAGTTATTCAGTGACCTGGAAGAGAAAGATCTCTAGATACATATCGAGATGGGTGATGATGAGAAGTATAGTGTTACTAGATTGGGCACGATTACTTTTCAGAGGGAGAATGGAGCTCCACTCACCTTGAAGAATGTTATGTATGTGCCCGAGCTGAAGAAGAATTTGGTATCCGTTGCCATGATTGAGGATAGAGGCTATGATGTGATCTTATCAAAAGGAAAGGCATTCCTTTAACACATAGCCATGGGTCAAGTAAAGAAGATAGGGATTCAATTGAAGAATCTCTATAAGTTGGAGGTAGAGGAGTGTGCTTAGTTTGAGCAAAAAAAAAGAAAGGGTGTAGATACGATATGTTGGTGAGTTGTGGCACAAGTGATTGGGCCACTTGCATCATGGGGCATTGAAGATAGATGTCTACCAGTGTTCCCAAAGGTACACTTGAGAAAGTTTATGCATGCAAGGTGTGTACATTGGGAAAATACACCAAGTCTTCCTTTCATGACAGAGACTGTCGAGCAGAGGCTATTCTAGAGTGAGTCCATTCAAATGTGTGAGGACCATTCTCGATAGCATCCACGACCAAACATAGGTATTATGTTATATTTGTGGACGACTTTTTCTCAAAAATGCTAGATATTTTTCAGGAAGAAAAAAGGATAAAACCTTCACAAAGTTTTGTGAGTTTAAAGCATTGGTGGAGAAAGATTTGTGCAAGAAGGTTAAAGCTCTATGGAGTGGCAACAATGGTGAGTATGTCTCAAACGAGTTTAAGAACTTTTGTGTAGTGGAAGGGATTAAATGGGAGTTGATGACACTCCATAACCCTCAAAAGAATGGGGTGGACGTGAGGAAGAACAAAAGCATAGTAGGGGCAACAAGGGATATGTTGCATGATCAGGGCCTACCACTAAACTTATGGGCTGAGGCATGCAATACAACGGTTTATGATCAGAATCATAGCCCACATCGGATACTTGAGATGAAAACTCCAGAGGAGGCTTATTCTGGTAAGAGATTAGATGTTGTCCACTTCAAGATTTTTGGGTCATTGGTATATTTCCATGTAACCAAAGATGCATGAAAGAAGCTTAAGTCGACAACAGAGTTGGGGATATTTGTGGGGTACACTGATATACCTCACAACTATTGGGTGTACTTGCTAACCACTAGGATGAAAGTAGTTCGCAGGGACATTAGATTCAATGAGGAGAAGGCCATGCGATTTTCCCTTGAGAGGGAGCTTGAGCTACATGCAGATGAGGAGATTTTAGCTCCTCAGGTTGAGGAGTTTCAGATTCATGTGGAGCAGCCACATGCAAATGATTTGGGAGTGGAGACATCCACTCAACCACAGTCTCCCAGAGGAGGGAAGAAATTGCACCAGAGAGGCTGACAGATTGTTGGATGATGCATTGGAAAATGTGGGAGCACCCACTTCTCAGCGCAGGTAAAGGAGGTCCTCTGAGAGGTACACTAGATACATGGATCTTATGGGTGAATGTTTTGTGAAAGAGGCATCTTTCTTTAAGGAAGCAATGCAGCAAACAGTTTGGGTTGATGCCATGGTGGAGGAGTATGAATCCATAGTTCGTAACAGTGTTTGGGATGTGGTCCCAAGGCCGTAGGACAAATCAGTGGTGAAATCCCATTAGCTTTACAAGGTAGAGAAAACTGCATATGGTAGCAATGAGAAGCATAAGGCTAGATTTGTGGCCTGTGGCTTTTCACAAGTACATATGATTGACTATGATGAGACCTTTGCTCTTGTTGCAAGGTACTCATCAATCAGATCTATATTGGCAGTATTAGCACATATGGGTTGGAAGATACATCATATGGATGTAAAGACAAACTTCCTTAATGACATGATTGAGGAAGATGTGTACATAGAGCAGCCCGAAGGTTTTGAGACCTTCCACTGTGAGTCACATGTGTTTCGACTCAAGAGAGAATTGTATGAGTTGAAGCAAGCACCCCGTGCTTGGTACACTAGAATTGATAGCTACTTCACCGAGTTGGGCTTCACGAAGAGTGAAGGAATGCGAACCTATACTACACAGTGGTGGAAGGTAAACTGTTGATTGGTATGACCAGGTCTTGCAAGGAGGACCTTGCAAGAGAGTTTGAGATGAAGAACATGGGGCTTATGAATTACTTGCATGGCATGGAGGTATGGTAGTGAGATGGGGAGTTGTTTGTGTCTCAGGGCAAGTGTGCCAATGAGATACCCAGGAGATTCCGCATGGAGAGAAGCAAACCCATGGAGATTCCTCTAGCAGGTAATTGGAGGAAGGAGGATGCTACTTCAAGGGAAGTAGTGGAAGCTACTATTTACAGAAAGCTTGTGGGTTCACTCATGTACTTGGTGAACACATGACCGGATATGTGCTATGCAGTTAACCAACATAGTCAAGCGATGGTTAGGCCAACCAAGATGTATTGGAAGGCGGCAAAGCATGTGTTGAGATACCTCAGGGGCACTTCTCTATGTGGATTATGGTATAGATAGATAGAGGGAGTGAAGCTTCAACGCTTCATGAATGCAGATTGGGCAGGGTGTCCATCCGACCGGAAGAGCACATCAAGAGGGATCTTCAGTATTGGGTTAGTGATGATTTCATGGTATAGAAGAAAACAGGCATCGGTTGCACTCAGTTTGACAGAGGCAGAGTACATGGCTGTGAGTCAGGCAACATATGAGGCCATCTGAATGAAAAAGATCTTGGTTGGTTTGTTTGGTCAATAGATGGATCCAGCTATGTTTTACTGCGATAATCATAGTTGTATCAAACTCTTTGAAAAAACAATTTTTCATGATCGGTCTAAGCATATTGATATATGATATCATCATCTTAGAGATTGTGTATTTAAGTGGATTATGCTGTTAGAGTACATTTCCACGAAGGAGCAAGGCATTGACATTTTGACAAAGGAATTGTCAAGATGTAAATTTGAGTTTCACATAGATGGGATCGGGGTAGCTAATAATATCTTTCTTGTTGAGAGGGAGTGTTGAGAAATGGCAACAAGAAATTCCAATTTAAATTTGTTCTTGAATTTAAACTGTGAATTAAAATCGAATTATATTCTCATAGCAACTTGTAAATAGTTAATTAGCTTAATTAACTTAATTAGCTTAGGAATTTCTAGCTGGAAGTCTTTTTGAAGTCATGTATATGTTCTCCCTAAGTTTTAGGGGTCAATGCTAAGTTCAATTGTGAGTTGTAATTAGATAACTCAATTCACTGAGTTATGTTCAGTTAAATTAGTTCCAAACTGATTGAGTAACTAATAGAGACTTAACAGTCAGTTGGTGCACTAGTGCATCCACAAGTGTCACTCTAGTTAACTGAAGATTCCCTCATTAGAAACTCATGCATGTCGATTCTGAGAAAGACCCACTTAAGATTAGAGTGTAGGGATAGTGTATTATCAGTTGTGTGATTTACTGAGTTGTAAATATCATGCATGCAATCAGAGAAGGACCTATGTTTGGATTGCATAGTTTTGGAAGCATGAATTCCCTTTAAATATGAACTATTCATCCTAGGAATTGTGCAAGGAAATAGGGGCTTGGAGAGCTACAAAATTGGCTAAGTGTTGGCCAAGAGCTTGTTTGTGAGCTGATAGAGTATAGCATACTTGTGCATAATTGTTCTAGTGAGAATAAGCTTTGTATATTCACTCATATTTCTGATATATGCAATATAGATAGCGGGGTTTTAAGTAGTGGATTTCCCGAGATACAACTTTTTTTATGTGCCAATGATTTATCTTCTTCTTGTCCATATTGTTTTCATCGATCTATTAGATTCAATTGGTTTATATTAGAAGTAGATTCTTCTCCTGTGCTTTAGTACATTGCATGAGCTTGTGAATCTACAGGATTTTCTATAGATTTCACCTACAAAAGGAAAACTCGTATTCTCTTCTTCTAAAGTGATTTATGCTCTGATACCATATAGAAATTCCTTGTAGATTCAAATTTCTAATTGTAATTTACTAAAACAATAAACTTGAATTTACTCTACTCATCATTGGAAACAATTAAATGATCGCAAAATCATGAAGCATACAAGAGAAATAATTCAATCAACATGTTACACAATGATTTCTTGGGGAAAGCCACAGCTAAAAACCCCTACTATCTGTATATTTCATTAGTTAGAAAATATGAGAAATTACAATGCTTTTCTGAAGCTCGAGCAACCTCTACAATATCTTTATCTATCTCACATCTTCCAAGAAAATCCTAAGCCAATACTTAACTAATTTCTCGCTTGCCCAAGTCTCTATTTCCTTTCGTTATTTCCTTGGGAATTAGCCCCTATTAATTAGGGAAATTCCTCAATTGCAATTACGCAATCAATCATAGGCCTTCCTCTAACTGCATGCCCCACCTGTATAATTCAGATGATTATACAACTGATAGTACATTATCCCTGAACCCCAATCTCAACTGGGTAACTCTCAGATCTGACATGCATGAGTTATTTATGAGTGAATCATTAGTTAAATGGTTGAACACATGATGCATCACCCCACTATCTGACCTCATACTAGTTCCTCCATTTGTTGGAACTAGTTTAACTGACTTTAACTCAGTTAAACTGATTAATTAATTACAACTCAAAATAAACTCAATGTAGACTACTATAAAGTAGGATATGCTCTACATGACTCAAGTTAGACCCTCAACTTGAATTAAGTCAGTCAACTAAGTCAATTTTACTTAGTTAACTAATACAAGTTGTCATGTAATGCCGAGTTACAATTTTATTCCTAATTTAATTCAAGGACAAAATTAAATTAGAATTTTCTTGTTGCATTTTCAACACGAATATGATTTTGAAAATGTTTTTTCATATAAACTTAACAATGATTTTAAGTGCGCAAATGTTCGCAACAACCATTAAGAAGCAACACAATTTGAAGAAGAAATCAAGTTGCTTGAAGCGTGGCTTGAAACACCTTGTGTTGATGACTCTTGTATAGAAGTTGTAGCAATAGATGTTGAAGACAACATGAATGATGTAGAAAATGAAAATTCTACTAAAAGTGTCATGTGTTGGAGTCCTCAAGATATAAAATTCTATTAAGAACTTATATTGTAGCAAACTAATAATCAAAAGATTAATGATGAAGAACAAACTATAGAAGATGGTCTGTGGCAGCAGTCCGCGTACGAGATTTTTTTGAAGAAGTAGAGGACATGCATAGACAAACTGAAATGATTTTCCATGCTTTTATGATAAACAAAGATTTAACAATGGAAGAGCTACAACAACAAATGAAGGAATTGAAATTTGGAGCCTACAAAAAAAAAGGCAAAGATGAAGCAGTTCATAGGATATAGGATTTGGAAGAAAAGGAAAAATAAATCCAACACAAGAGTCGATGTCAAAGCTTTTAGCCATTGTAAGCTTAGTTGAGATTTAGACCAACAATCATGTTAAAGTTATGTTGAGTCAAGGTTAAGTTGATTTTTGTAATTAAGGAGGAGTGTTGGAGATAATTACTCACTCATTTTTAAAAACTTAATGTGAGACACGTAATTACCTTACCGCCTCACTGTTGCACACTGCCTTAACGTGTTCAACATCGAAGGGGCATCACCACCATAAATCTATCAATATGAAGGGGCAATTACCGACATAGTTTTTGGTAGAAATCTAGGTGCTCACAGATAGATGACATACACAATCCTAGTTGTAATGCCACTGTAATTGCTTTGATGTTTCATTGTTATGTAAATTATGGAGTTTTTGTTAGCATTTGTAGATGCCTGTTGTTTTTTAGTCTTTCAATATTTAATTAATTTCATATCCATATTTATAGAGACCATAACAAAATTGCATATCAACTCTGACAAGAAAGATTACAAGTACTTGAACTTTATGGTTTTTTGTTAAATATTCAAGATGACTATACAATAGTTTTGTAACATTTTTCCTTCCATAATTTATGAAAGCCTTTTGAATTCTTAATATGTCACTACATAGACTTGTTAAGCATATTATAAAGGCTATGGATCTTTCTCATACATTATTGGAAAATTGTAAAGAGATATAGATAGTGAATAAATGTATATTTGGATAATCCTTTTCTGAATGTGTTTTAGCTTGAATATTGGATTTTTGTTTATTTAAAATAATTAAAAAAAAAAAAAAATTACAATTAAAAAAAAAAAACTATAACCCAGTTAAAATTAATAAATAATATTGCAAAAATTGTGTTATTTTGTTATTTATTTTTTTTATTGAAACAAGTTTTGGTTTTTTTTTCTTCTGTGTTGCTTTTGTATATGACAGTATAAAGTGTATGGCACTCACATGACACTTTCGGAAATATCCTGTTGTTTTGAGTCGAGACTTCACTCATTATGAGAGATAAACAACACTTTACTTCTTTGTTTGTCTTTAATGATTAAAATTGTAAGCTCTTACTCACAAGATAATAAAGTTGCTTCCCATTGATTTTACTTGGTGGATTCTGGCTGTTTCCCTTTGTTTACTGTTCATAGGACAGGCAGGACCTCCCCCATGACCTAACATGGGATTTGGGCATTGCCCTTATGATAATTGTGATTTCATTGGAAATGGAAGGACTGTAATACATGGATTTCATGGCCATGATCATCTTGGAGAAGCAGACCATTTATGTTTATGCAATCGTTGTGGATCTACTGTGCGACCTAGCTGTTATTGTTTATGTATTGAGTCTGTTACGTTGCAGATTAATTTGATCATTTTTCATACTTCTTCCTGATGGATTTCATTCCTTTTTTAAGTTAAGTTTAGTTTTGCTTTTGTTTTTGTTTTTTAATTAATTTAATTGAATTTAAGATTAAATAAACATTAAATAATGTAATTTTAAAAAAAATACAAAATACAATGTGCTGAATCAATTTTCTTTATGTAATTATTTTATATTTTTCAAAAAGTCAATAAAAGTTGTGCCTTAAGTGTATCTTTGAAAAAAAAAAAAAATTTAAAAATAATATCTTTTCATTTTTTTTGTTTCAAGAACTCTTAAGCATCGATATATTAGTTTATTTTCAAAAACTCAATAAAGTTAAGGTTAAATGTATCTTTAAAATATAAATATATAAATAATATATATATATATAAAAAATCTAATTTCATTTATTTTGGTTGAATGACTCTTATGCATCGGATATATTAGTTTATTGTTAAAATGTCTATTAGTCATTACAATAAATTATTAGTAAATCAAAATATAAAATATAAAATACTTTATTCTTCGTTATAAATTGGACGAATTTTAATTAAATTTATCCTTCAATTCTTTTAAGAATATCAAGTATAATGATTAGATATCACGGGGCATTTTGTCACATCCACAACTTTAAAAGCTCGGATCTCCTCTAACTTTATCCAACTCCCTTCAAAATAGAATAATTAACTGGAGGGCATATTGACTCCCTCATTTTAAAAATTTATTTTTAGGCCGATATGCCTTCCTATATTCTGCTTGACATCTGTGCACAGATTTTACGTCATGTATCTGCACGGAATGAGGTCCAGGTTCATTGCATCTCTGGTCGTCCCACCTCATCGACACAAAGAGCACCATCAAAATTATTAGACTTTGTGGTTGCATCATATGAAGGTGATACAGGGAAAGCCTGCGAAGTCTTAAACGAGGCTTTAGTCTTCTTTTTTTGCACAGTGCGAGCAGATGTAAACTTAGAACCACCAACTACACCCTGAGACTAACCTTTGTTGAGATTTTCTGTTCATTAAATTTGGTAAAAATCTCATGTATGTGACAACAATAGGATTTGTTGCTAAATTAGCTCCATTTATTCTTGAGGAGGAGTTATTGCATCCTATATTTGTTGTGAGAGAATTTATGATTTAGTTTTCTACTCCCAACTATAAAAATGTAAGTCCGTAGAGGGTATTTGAGCAGGGCTGAGAGTGTGTGAGGAATTAAATTGTTGTAATCTCCTATTGAATAATAAGATTGTCGATGCCTCTGTTTGGTGGATGTAGTCCAGATTGATTGGGTGAACCACGTTAAAATCTTTGTGTTATTTTTTTTTATAATTTTGTGTGTGTTGTGTATGCTTATTTAATTTCTGTTGTGCATTGTTTGCTCCAACAATTGGTATCAGAGCAATGTTGTGGAGCTGGTACGTGTGACAAAGACGGAAGATAGGGTTGGCGCGGTTTCGTCGTGAACATTCGCACCATTTTTAAGACGAAAGAAGGGTTGGCGCGGTTTATTAAGGAACAGTCACACCAATTGGCTCGGTTTTGAGCGTTATAATCGCGCCAGCGCGCCAGAAATCGCTATTGGCGCGGAAATGCAAGGATTAATCGCGCCAATTTCGTCACTCACGTCGATTTTGTTTGTGGTGCTGATCTTCCGCCATCGAGGAGCGCCAAGCCTCTTTCTCTTTAAAAAACACTGCAATTTGTTTTTTGAAATTGTAATATGCCATGACATGGTACAGCAGAGGCATTTTATTATAAGGTAAAGGCATTTTAATTATAAGGTAAGGCCTGAATGAGAATATGTTAATTACGCTTTAGCGGATTCATGCATATATTATATATGTCATTATGCATGAAATGAATGAGATATGTCATTACGCTCTCGAATTCCAATCATATATTATTATATGTCATTATGCATGAATGAATGAGATATGTAATTATGCTTTTAGCAGATCATGCATATCTTATATATGTCATTATGCTATTTTGAGAGATCGAATCAAGTCAAGTTTCGGCAAAGTGCCTGAACTCTAAGAATTGGAGATTTTGTGTGTTACAACATGGAAAAAACTCAAAGTGCTTGTTTTGAGATCGAGAAGTTCAATGGCAAAAACAACTTCGAGATCTAGAAAGTGAAGATGTATGATCTACTTGTGCAACAAGGCGTGGCAAAGGCTTTGTTGGGAAAATCCAAACAGCCTTACACCATGACATATGATGAATGGAGTGATTTGGTTGAAAGAGCCTTGAGAGGTATTGACTGTGTTTGGCGGATGATGTTTTGTTTAACATCGTGTCAGAGAAAACTGCTGCTGGTTTGTGGACAAAGCTTGAGAAGCTGTACATGAAAAAATCCTTAACCAATAGGATTCTTCTGAAGCGATAGTTGTACAGTTTGCGCATGAAGGAAGATACATCTATTACTGATCATTTGAATACCTTTAATACTCTCCTGGTGCAATTAGAAAGTATAGAAGTAAAATTTGAATCAGAAGATAAAGCTATAACTTTATTATGCTCGTTGCCCAAGTCATGGGATCATTTTGTTACTTCTATAAGTCTTAGTTCATCAGAAACCCTTGAATTTGATGATGTTGTTGGAGCTTTGTTGTCTGAAGAGACAAGGAAGAGGTCAAATTCATAAACCTCTTCATCAGAAGCAATGATGGTCAGAGGTCATTCTAAAGAAATACGCTTCAATAAACACAACGACTCACGTTCAAAATCGAAAGGGAAGAAGAGTAAGGTAAAGTGCTGGTTTTGTGGCAAATCGGGACATTTGAAGAAGGACTATTGGAAGAGACAACAAACATCTAAAGAAGACTCTTTAACAGAGAAGAAAGAAGCAAACACGGCAGATACAGGTTCGGCATCCATTTCAGGTATGAGTGATGAAGTGTTATCAGTTAATTTGTCTAATCATGATCAACATTGGCTGTTAGATTCTGGTGCATGAAATCACATGTGCATTCATAGAGAATGGTTTAAAACTTATAAATCAATCAATGATGGAGTAGTTTACATGGGAAATGATGTCACATGTAACATTGTGGGAATTGGAAGCATCCAGCTTAAAATGTTTGATGGGACAAATAAAATTCCAACTGATGTAAGACATGTACCTGAACTAAGAAAAAACCTCATTTCACTAGGAGTACTAGACACTAATGGATATAAAACTTTTATTCAAGGTGGAGTAATGAAAGTTTATAAAGGAATTTTACTAGTAATGAAAGCAAAGAAGGTTGGAAATCTTTTTCAGTTAGAAGGAAGAACAAAGTCAGATCATGTTTCTACAGTATCTGAAAACGACAGTAAGTCTATTCGTTTATGGAATCAAAGGTTTGGCCATCTGAGTGAAAGAGGTTTAAAGATTTTATCTGATCGTAGGTTACTTCCTAATTTAAAGTCTGTTAAGTTAGATTTCTGCAAACATTGTCTATTTGGGAAACAAAGCAAGTAGAAGTTTAAAACTGAAAAACATACTAGTAAGGGAATCCTTGATTATATCCATTCTGATGTTTGGGGTCCATCTCCTACAACCTCATATGGAGGATCGTCATATTTTGTATCTTTTATTGATGATTTCTCTAATAAGTGTGGGTCTACATGTTAAAGAAGAAGTCTGATGTATTTACAGTTTTCAAATAGTTTAGAGCATTAGTTGAAAACATCACTAGAAGAACCATTAAATGTTTAAGAACTGACAATGGTGGTGAGTTTACTTCAAAAGAATTTGATAACTATTGCAAGGACACTGGGATCGAAAGACATAAAACCACTGTATATACTCCTCAGCAAAATGGAGTTGTTGAACGCATGAACAAGACTCTTTTAGAGAGAGCAAGAAGTATGCTTAGTAACGCCAATTTGCAGAAGGAATTGTGGATAGAAGCGGTTTCTACAGCTTGCTATTTGATAAATAGATCACCATCAACTACAATAGGATGCAAAATTCCTCAAGAGGTATGGAAAGGTCATCCTTGTGATTATTCTAAACTAAAAGTTTTTGGTTGTGATGCATATGCTCTAGTTCCGAAACATCAGCTTCTAAATTAGATCCTAAATCAAAAAGATATATCTTTGTTGGATATGGTGGTGGACTAAGGATACAGATTGTGGGATCCTACTACTCACAAGATCATCATTAACAGAGATGTTAAATTTAATGAATCTTCACTTGAAAATTCAAATGTAGATGATAAATTGAAACAGGATAATGTATCTAAGCTTCAACACATTCAGTTTGAAACCAGTTCAAATACTGATGATAGTCAAGATGGACAAGTTTTAGATGCAAGTCATGAACAAGTTTCAAATGTAGATCATGAACATGTTTCAGATGCAGATCATGAACATGTTTCAGATGCAGATCATGAAGAAGTTCCTACAGATAATAATCAGCAAATTTTGGAAGTACCAGAAACATCTTTAAGGAGGTCCACAAGAATCAAACGTCCTCCTAAAAGGTATAATGATTATGTTACTTCAATTGCTTTAACCACTAATGATGATGAACCTTTATGCTATCAAGAAGCTGTAGCAGGTTCTAAAAGTGAAAAGTGGAAAGAAGCTATGAAGGACGAAATGATGGCATTAGTCAAGAATGGCACGTGGGATCTGGTAGAACTTCCTAAAGACAGAAAGTTTGTGGGATGTAAATGGGTTTACAAATTAAAAAGGGGCGTTGATGATACAAAGGACAGGTACAAAGCAAGGCTAGTCGCAAAAGGTTTTTTTCAGAAAGCAGGCATTGATTTTCATGAGATATTTTCACCAGTTGTAAAAATTGTTTCAATTCGAATTGTATTAGCATTAGTTTCTTTACTTGATTTAGAATTACAACAACTAGATGTTAAAACTGCATTTTTACATGGAGATTTAGATGAGGATATTTACATGGAACAACCAGAAGGGTTTGTTCAAAATCGCAACAAGAAATTTGTCTACAGGCTCAAGAAATCATTGTATGGTCTGAAGTAGTCGCCTCGACAATGGTACAAGAGATTTGATTCTTTCATGATGAGTCAAAATTATATAAGAAGTGAATATGATCATTGTGTTTACTTTAAGAAATTAAGTAATGGCATGTTCATTATCTTAGTGTTGTATGTTGACAATATGCTTTTAGCAAGCAAAAGCATAATAGAGATCAACAAGTTAAAGGCTCAGATGGCTAGGACATTTGATATGAAAGATCTAGGAGCAGCAAGACAGATTTTGGGCATGGAGATTTTCAAAGACAGGAGCAATGGTAAGCTGTGGCTATCACAACAGAAGTATATTGAGAAAATACTCTTGAGGTTTGGTATGAACAATGTGAAGCCTGTGTCAGTCCCTTTAGCTTCCCATTTTAAGCTTTCTTCTAGTTTATGTCCTAATACAAATGAAGAAAAAAAATATATGTCTCGAATTCCATACGCCAATGTAGTAGGTTGTTTAATGTATGCAATGGTTTGTACTCGACCAGATATTTCACATGCAGTTGGGGTTGTCAGCAGGTATATGGAAAACCCAAGAAAAGAACACTGGTTAGCAGTGAAATGGGTGCTTCGGTATTTGAGAGGCACAAGTGATTATTGTATCACTTATAACAGGAGTAGTGAATTTGTTTGCGGATATGTTGATTCCGATTTTGCAGGTGATTTGGATAAGAGAAGGTCAACATCAAGGTATGCCTTTACTCTTGCAGGTGGAGCTATTAGCTGGATGTCAAAGCTACAGAACATTGTTGCTTTATCCACTACTGAAGCAGAATACATAGTTGCTTCACATGCTTGCAAAGAAACAATTTGGTTGAAAGGTTTTTTTGGTGAATTTGGTAGGTTACAGGACAACATCAAGTTATTTTGTGATAGTCAAAGTGCAATTCATTTAGCTAAGAATCTGGCCTATCGTAGTAAATCAAAGCATATACCTATCAAGTACCATTTTGTAAGACAGGTTATCACTGAAAGGGGCGTCTCTCTTGAAAAAGTGCATACAAAGGAGAATTGTGTAGACATGTTCATGAAACGAGTTTTCTTAGAGAAGCTACGTTGGTTTCTGGCTTCTCTTGGCTTGCAAAAAAGATAAAAAAAATAAAGGAACAGGGTATCAAGCTAATTGTTGTCAAGGTGGAGATTGTTGAGATTTTCTGTTTATTAAATTTGGCAAAAATATCATGTATGTGACAAAAATAGGATTTGTTGCTAAATTAGCTCCATTTATTCTTGAGGAGGAGTTATTGCATCCTATATTTGTTGTGAGAGAATTTATGATTCATTTTTCTACTCCCGGCTATAAAAATGTAAGCCCGTAGAGGATATTTGAGCAGGGCTGAGAGTGTGAGGAATTAAATTGTTGTAATCTCCTATTGAATAATAATATTGTTGATGCCTCTGTTTGGTGGATGTAGCCCAGATTGGTTGGGTGAACCACGTTAAAATCTTTGTGTTATTTTTTTTTAAGATTTTGTGTGTGCTGTGTATGCTTATTTAATTTCCGTTGTGCGTTGTTTGCTCCAACAACCTTTATTATCTATTGCTCTTCTAGGATCATCAAGGCAGCCCTCTAAAACCCTACCGTAACAATTTCCCAGTTCATGTACTATTTATGTTGGCATTTTTCCCGATATTTTGATCCATAGCTACATCTGTTTTTCCCAAATATAGTGCCCCTCTGTGTCTCGCCATTTTTAGATTTCAGGTCTGTTTTCCAACGGCTCTGTTTGGTTGTTCCTTCATGCCTCCTTTCAATGAAGACCTCAACAGATAAGCAGGAGATGATTACTTGTTTTGTTCAAATGGTTGGAGAATCCACAGACAGGGCACAACAGTTTCTGCAGGCGAGCAACTGGCAGCTAGAGGAAGAATCCAGTTATCCCAAGCATGCTTTCTGTTGTCAATTTGGTGTTCTTGAATATTTTTAGCTTAGATTTGTTTTTATAGTTGGTGGTTCTTGGATCTCTTTTGTTGTAGATCTATTTTTTTAGTCTGGGGTTCTTGAATTTTGTTGATCTTTCGGAGTTGTAGATGACATATTCTGCATATTCGAGGGTATCTTAGATAATGTAGTGGTGTTGAGACAACGATACGATCTCAACAAATCTACAGATGAAGTGGCGATTATCATAGAATCTTATCGGACTCTTAGAGATAGGGGTCCTTACCGTGCAGATGAGGTCGTTAGAGATCTATTGGGGAAGTTTTCCTTCGTTCTTTACGACTCCACTTCCGAGGCTCTATTTATAGTAGTTGTACGCTTTCTTTCTCATCCCTTCCTTTTCTGTGCTTTATTTTGTATTTTCCATTGAAATATTTGACATAAACACTTCTATTGTTCCCATCTCAACCCTGCTTCATCGCACATTTCCTTCAATCCTTCATGCTACATACTTTGGTCAGATAATAAATGAGGGATTCCAATATTTCTCCTTTAGTAGTCCTTTCTAGGGAATCGATTTTCTTGATCCAGCAGTTGAGAGGGGATAAGGGGCGTTTTGAAAAATTATAAGACCCTCCTGCTTGTTTTATTTAGTCCATAGATTTACCATTTTCTATCCTGGACACGCTCACACTGCAGACTCCTTCCAAGCTGGCCTGTGTTTTGGAGTATATTCACATTCGTAGATGGCATATGATGATTTATTGATCCTGTAGTTGACAGAGGATAGGGCTCATTTTGAAAAAATATAAGACTTTGTTTGTTTGATTTAGTCCATAGATTTACCATTTTACTATCCTAGACACACTCACACTATAGACTCCCTTCCATCTACTCTATTTTCTGGAATACCTTAACATTAGTACATGGCGTGTGATGAGATGAATTTCACAGAGCACATGGGAAGCTTTTGAAACACCCCCTTTGATAAGAATCTTTTAAGAAATCCAAATTACCAACCCCAAGATAAAGTATTATGACTCTCCAATTAGCTTGTGGCCTAAGGGTAAGGTGGAAAATTTACTAGGCTTCCAGTTAATTTGTGGTCTTCAGGTTCCATCCTCACTGGAAACATTGTGGCAATCCATTAACCTGCATTCTGGATCTAGTGCTTTGAAGGCGTTGACTTTCACAATGTGGATATTTCTGAAATGAAGTGGCAGTTA
>APFE030746140.1:30229-52157 GCA_000404065.3 Pinus taeda
GGAGAGGAGCAGGTGGTGCGCGCATCTTTCGATCAAATACCTGACAATTGTGGCATTTTCGGAATGCAATAATATAATCTTTGAATAAAGACGGCCAGAAGTAGCCAGCGCGCAATATCTTTTGGGCAGTGGCATACCCAGACATATGACCGCCACACGCTTCAGAGTGACAGTCATTCAAAACCCTCTCAACCTCTTCGTGAGTTAAGCAACGTCGAAAAACCAAGTCTTCCCCACGGCGATAAAGAGTATCTCCAATAATTTTAAACTGTTGGGACTAGAATCGAATTTTTCGACGCTCCGACTTTGAAAGTTCAGGCCGAAAGGATTGGGTCTAGAGATAGACGATTATATCTCCATACCATGGATCTAAAGTGCTGATAAGAAATAAAGATTCATCCACAATGGACTCTTCTGCCACTTTCTCTGTGTCAGCACGCGAGAAATCACACATTAACTCCGTGAAAACTAAGGATTTCTTAGACTTGGATTTCTCGAACTCCAAATCGAACTCTTGCAGGATAACGATCCATTTAGAGTACTTTCCCCCTAGCAATTGTTTTTTCAAAATATAAATTATAGGGTTGCAATCTAAAATCACAGTAGTTTTACGAAGTAAAATGTAGTGACGAAAACATTGGACAGCTTGAACAACTTCCAGGGCCAATTTCTCCACATGGGAATATTTTAACTCGTTTGGATTTAAGGTCCGACTAAGATAATATATCACATGTTCTGCTCCGAATTCTTCTTCCTGGACTAGCACCATTCCAATAGTGGAATGCGAAGCTGCGAGGTATAAGAAGTAATCCTGGTTGTAATTGGGAGGATACAGCAATGGTGCATGGGTCAACATGTGCTTGAGTGTATCAAAAGACTGTTGAGCAATCTCATCCCAAAAGAATTGAGCGTTATGTTTTAACAACCGGGTAAAACCCTTAGTGACCTCGGCGTAGTTTGGAATGAATCGGTGTAAAAAGTTTGCTTTCCCCTGTAAACTTTGGAGTTGGCGCAAACTCGAAGAAGGAGGCAATTTGATGATTTCTTCGACTTTCGAGGGATCAACGCGAATGCAGGCTTTGGAAACAACAAATCCCAACAATCGACCCGCTTATATACAGAACACACTTGTGCGGATTTAAACGAATACGGTATGCCTAAACCTCATAAATATTGCTCGTAAGTGAACAAGGTGATCAACTCGATGTAAAGAATGAGTAGGCAAATCATCGAGTTATGGTTGCACAATGTGTTTGATGTCATGAAATGCATAAGACATCGCCCGTTGAAAAGTGGCTCTGGCATTCTTGAGTCCAAAGGGTAATTTGCAATAAGCAAATGTCCCCCACGGACAAATGAATGCCGTTTTTGGTTGGTCGACAGGTAGAATATTGATTTGATTATAGCCGGAAAAACCATCCATAAAGGAAAACATTTCGCTTCCGGCACAATCATCAATTATTTGATCGATATAGGGTGTTGGATAATTGTCTTTGCGACAAGCTCGATTTATATCCCTATAATCAATACAGATTCTTATTGTTCCCTGCTTTTTGTTAACCGGGAAAATATTCGATACCCAATCCGTTAACGGGATTGGATAAATGAAACCTGTTTTCAACATCTTCTTGACTTCTGCTTTAATCGCAGTCGCTTTTCGAGGGTGGATCTGACGCAACCGTTTCCGAACGGGTTTAGCGTCCGGGTAGGTCTTGATTTCATGGACAACAATGGCGAGATCAATTCCTGGCATTTCTTCGTATGACCGGGCAAATACGTCACAGAATTCTTGGAATAGGGCCTTGTAAGTTTGAATTTCATCATCTGTACATGAGGCACCTATTGAATGTTCTCAACAATTCCGGGCTTCACCAAAATGTCAATGGGAATAGTGCGAGAAATATTCCCTAAATTCAACTCTGAATCAGGATGTTTCGTTGGACTCTGAGCGTCTTTGACATGTTCAGTGGTAAATATGGATGAGAAATCATTTTCGAAACGATAATCCCCAGGTAAGAACGAAGATCTGTGATGAAGATCTTCCCATGGTAAATCGTCTACACATAGGATTTCACGAAGGTGTTCGTCAGATGAGAGAACTTCGGGAAATGTTATTAACTCTGAGGTTGATGCGAAAAGTGAATCCTCATGGACCACATTCATTTGGTCAATTTTGGTTGGAAACAGGTCGGTAAAAGGCACTACGGCTTCATAAGCATTTTCATATGGACTCAAAGGCATGGCATTACCAAATGAGTCTATCTCAAATTCGGAAGGGACAATCCAAGGATCGTCGTAAATAATGGTGTCTGATGTAATCATATGAATAGATGTGATTGAAGGCGATGTGTTCATTGAAGGAAAAGGAAAAGTTCCCAGTAAACCAGAATATTTAACTAAACCTACACCAACATCCCTATAAGGGATGGTCGTTTTTCCGACATGCTGAATACTCTCTGAAGAGGCTAGGTTGGATGCAAAGTAAGCCAGCTGGTCAATTGTCACGATCTTTCCATTATGTGGAAACTTTATGACTCGAAAGACCGATGACACGACCGCCGTCATAGCATATGACCAACTTCGACCCAAAAGGAGGTTGTAGTCTAGAGGGGCATCAACCACCTCCACATCTAGACTAACGATTTTTCCTTCTACCTCTATAGGCAAATCCTATAAAATACCAAACGGACGGAACCCACGGCCATCAAAGGCCTTAAGGATGGTGGGGGATTGGTTCAGTGAAGGAGAACCAAGTGATCTCCAACACTGAATTGACATAATACATGTGGAAGCTCCCTCATCAATTACAGTCCTATGAACAGGCTTGTTTTTTACTATAACTGGAATCTGGAAAGCCATCTGATGAGGTAGAGGCAGTGTACTATTTTCTAGATCAAAGACTATTAGGATCGGATCCTGAAGATCAACAACTCTGATAGCCGACAAAAGTAATTTCCTTTGTGTTGGGCATGATTGCAGCACTTCCAGAGCCGACATCGCTGAGGGTGAAACAGCTAAATCCTCAACGATGTTATAATTCTGAGCCGCTCTCGCATATGGATTGAAAGCAGACTTTCGAAGTATACCCTTGGCGAGCGGTTTAATCACTAAGTCAGGGTTAGGTTTTTCGATTTGTAGTGAATCGGGACCAAGAGCTGAGGTTGATGGGTTAGAGTGAGAAGATTCTGCTTCCTTACCATCAACAGGATTCTTACTGCCGTAATCTTGTGATCGAGTCGCAATCCTCACATGAGACATCATCAAAATGGGTGCCTCACTGGTACTTGAGGAAGAACCTATCATTTTAGTCTCCTGCTTTGGAAATGGATCTTTCAAAACAGCAGGAGTCTCAGAACCTTTGACTATTTTCACAACCTTAGCCCGATGCGGGCAATCTCTTGTATAATGATCTTCTTCACATATAAGACAAGGATACTTAGGTTTGCGCTTTTCATCATTGGTTTCCGACTTTTCTGATTTCTCCTTAGGATCTTTGTCTACTTTATTCTTCTTCTTTCCTTTCTTCTTTCCACCGTTTTTTTATTTGACCGTAGATGTCTCTATGGCGTGAATATCAGTGGAAATTTCAAGGGAAGACTCACCTGTCGGGGAATCAGGTAGGGTGATTATGGGAGAAGAATTCTTTGAAGATTTCTTCTTACTCTTTATGTTCACCGTACCGATCATACCATCAGCGGCATGAGATCCAGAAGGAGCAGCAACGATTTGATTTGAACTTGGAAGATCTGGGATCTTCTCGTGTAAAGTACCCGACTGAGTGTAAACCAAGTCAAGGTATTGCGCTTGAGCAATTACTTGCTCCTCAGTGACTACACTGGCCTTAGCGACATCTTCAGTAATCTTCGGTAACAATGATTTAACAAACCATTCAGCTAAGATTTGGTCCGGGATAAAAACTTTCACTTACCTTCGTCGACGTCTCCACTCATGAATATGATTGGAAATATAGGTGGACGTCGATTTTTTTAGTGAAGTTAGTAACTCCGTGCCGTTATCATATCTGACCAACAACTGAAAATGAGTTAATAACGATGTGGCTAACTGGCTAAAATTGTAAAAAGAGGCCCGTGGTAACTCAATGTACCACTTGGCCGCGAGACCAATGAGTGTACGCTGGAAAAGACGTAAGCGGATCGAATCATCCGAGATAGAATTTGATGCACACCAAGGGTGGTAAGTCATCACGTGATTTGATGGGTCCTCTCCAGACTTACCTTCGAACTTGGGTATGTCACTGGGCAACTTATTCGGCATTGGTGGCCAATACGAAAGATAATTTATTGGATCGTTCGTTAGGCGCGTCAAGTCTGGTAAATCCAAAGTTGCAATAAAAGGCAATTGCCGATTCGAATCTCTAAAACTTGGGGTCACTAAACGAACCCCAGGAGGAGGATATCCAGGATAACTTGGGACAGGAATCGCATTAGGGATATTCTATCCTCCTGGAAAACCAGGATTAACCGGACCGTACTGGGGTTTTTGAGGTTGTTGATAAGTGTACCCAGGATACGATTGATACTGGTAAGTTGGTTGTTGAGCAGCAGGACCATATTGAGGTTGGTACTATCCCTGGTACGGAGGTTGAACAAATTGAGGTTGAGAAGTGACAACCATACTTCCTACAGGCATCTGGACCGAAGTCTGGATCGTAGGTCCGGACTGAGGTATAGAGGTCTGAGGGACAGAGGTAGGAACAGTAGAAACCAGAACTGTTGATACTCCAGAAGAAGATGGGGTGGATGGAGAAGATGTTGTAGTAGCCGCAGCAGACGTTCGAGGTGGAGTACTAGGTGTACTAGGACCAGCCTGAGAGACTACAGAAGATGCAAAAGACGAAGCCGTAGGCTGGACGGGTTGCTGAGATGGACCAGCGGCCTGTCCAGGTTAGGAAGACGAATGCACATTCGGTTGCAACATCTGTGGATTCTGAGAAGGATCCCACACCAAATTCGTTCCAGGGTATTGACCTTGAGGATATGGAGATCCATAACCGGGTTGAGGGTAAGATTGATAATACGGTTGAACTGAAGGCGGTTGATACTGACCCTGGGGTTGATAACCCTGGGGCACATACTGATATCGGGGTTGCTGACCTTGAGGTACGTAAGAATATTGATTCTGGGGCACATACTGATATGAAGGTTGACCTTGGGGTACGTAAGAATACTAGGGTTGACCCTGGGGCACATATTGGGCCTGGGGTTGACCTTGAGACTGTATTGTCCTGTAGGGATATACTGTCCTTGAGGTTTCCCCCAGGTGCAAATTGAGTACCCTGAGTTGCCCCCCAGGCAATATTGAGTACCCTGAGGTTGCCCCCTAGGCGCATATGGAGTACCTTGAGGCTGCCCCCCAGGCGGTAACTGACTGCCTTGAGGTTGACCCGACATCATCAGAATTTATTCTGCACTCAACTGACCATTACCACTACTTCCAGATAATAACTTCTGTTCGAAAGGACGAGGAGATGCTCTTGAAAAAGTACCAAAGATGGACTCATACCCAACAGGAACAGACGGACCGCCATATAAATAGGCTTTCAGAGATGACAAACTAGACATATATACAGGAGTAGTAAAACCTCTAGGTGGAAAAGGAAAACGAGGTGGAGAAAAACTAACTGAGTTGTCCAAAAAATTGGTTAACGAAAAATACCAAGTAGTACTTTGAGGAGGAATGTAAAATATAGACTCACGCTCTCTTAGATCGAGAGAAGGTAGATCTTCTTCAAAATAAGAAGCGCCTAAATCTTCTTCTGGAGCAAGCTCTTCAATAGCAATCAAACCAGAAGGAAGATTTTCGGTGATGACTCTTTCTACCCTAGGTGAACCAGGAACACTAGAAGTCGGAGTAACAGGTTAGGATATTTGAGGTTCTTCACCTATATCACTGGCAGATACAACACTACCAGTAAGCTCGGAAGCCCCAACAGCTTCAGGATAGTAACCTGTTTCTAGATTTTGGTAATCTCGGTGGACTACCAACGAAGACTCTCCTTCTTCAGGTGGACTTACTCTACTGCCGCCAGGAGTTACAAGGATTTTCAATCCTTCGTAATGAGGTCGGACTTCTTCAGGAGGTGCACCCCGTGCTCTACGGGAACGCCTCAACAAATCAGCCAGACTAACAACTTCAGGAGACTCGCCCCAAAGTCTATGGGAGCATCTCGGTGATTCAGCCACAGCTAAAAACTTTTAACTACTACACACGAAAACAAAATAAAATCTCAAGAAAACCACCTAAAGTCACTAAAGAACCAATCAAATTTGAAACATACGCCTAAATAATCTAGGGCGACAAACCAAACACAAACAGTAAGCTTCCGGACCAAAAACACTAGTTGGTGATGAAATCCAACCTCGTAGGATTCAGTACAGAAATAGCGGGTGGAATAGTTACCCCGACAACCTGCTTAATGAATATACTGGACCAAGTTCCTCCATTTTAACCGTCTCGAGTGAAGTGAACCCCCCAAAAATCCAAGTGAGTCTAGCCGACGTCTGCTCTAGGTACAGTGGGATCTTCCCTCCACCGTCACCTTAGGTAGAATCCTAAGATAATGGTCACTAAGGTCACCAACAACAACAAATACACCTGGGGGAACAGTCTACACTCCGACAACATGCAAGGGCAGAGTAACAAGCTCAATCCCCTTACCGGCTCCTTGACAATGGTCAATCCAAGGTTTACCGATAAGTGATCCCCTGGCTCCTCAAAAATAATATGAGGTTTACCATTTGTAATATGTGTGTGTTTGGCGTCGTTCCCAACGAGGGAGGATTGATCCCCTCACTGGTTCGGACACGAGCTCGTGCTTCTCCTTTTAGAGGAGCTTTCCCAGAGTATAAATGCAACAGTTGGATTTATCCTATCACAAGATAAGCTACTTGTTTGGTTTTGTAGTCTTGGAGAGTTAATTACTCTCCTACTCCAAGACACTAGCCTGATCTATATTGGTGCTTCAGAGCCCTAGTAAAAGAAAAATTGCTAAGTTGATTTTACTTTAAGCGTTAATTTTATGGCTTTTCTTTAAGACAAAAGGTAGTGGAGATGAAACTAATGGTGTGTAGACTCAACTCAAATCCACTAAAAAGATGCACCTAGGATGATTTACACTACTTTTCTTTTTCAATGAATTCCCTAGCTAAGAGAGTTGGAGAATGCAACTTTTGATAAAAGCAACTTTCTTAACAGACAATCAAAGAAACAATCTCTTTATCTTTTCCAAGCATACAACACATGACCACTCATTACTTGCACGAAAATTCCTTTTTCTTTCAAAAAATTCAAATGCTACTTAAAACAAACTTTGCAAAGGAGATGTTTTTGTATTTTTCCTATTTAACAAAGCATATAAAACTATTTTAACAAAAGCAATTTCAAAATTTATAAAAATCTATGAAAAACTCACTCAAAAGAAATCAAAAGGAAATTTACCTAAAAGCAAAATCTAAAGAGGGCAAAGCCTACTAAGATGATTCGGGATGTTTTACTCGGCAAGAATCAAACCAAGGACTAGTTCATGCAGAATCATAAACCAGTCAAAACAAAAAATCAACTCTTTTTGTTTTTTCTTAAGAATGAAATTCACAACTTCAATCGATAAGCTACTTTGAAATTTCGCAAAGAGACAACACAAAGGTAGGTTGCTCACACAGGTAGACTTTACGACAGGTCTGACTCCTAAGAAGACTGACAAAACCAGAGAGATCCAAGGTTTCACAACTTCTAAAGTCAAAGTCACTACATGACCAATGCAAAAATCAAACCCTAAGGCTAGAATTTCTATGAATTTCACTAAAACTCTTGACGCTAACGGAACAAGTTCAGGTGAAGATCTCTGACAGATAACCAATGGACCTGGGCAGTAAAAACTAATGAAAGACAAAATCTAAGCGAAAAAATGGAAAAAATGGAAATTTTCTCAATTTTTGACAGAGTACGCAGGCAGCCTGTTTGCACAGGTGCATGCACGCTCTGTGTACAAAGCTGCAGTGCATACAGGTACGCACTGTGCCCAACTCAGAGGGTGCGTACTACTGAAAAATCAAGAAAAACTAAAATCTAACTTAACTCTAAGCTAGCCCACCCAAATACACAGTCAAACAGCCAAAAATCAAAAAAGCAATGACTCTTTTCAGATCAAAGTGTCACACAAAGGAAAAAACAATCACATTAATGGATTCCCCAGTGGAGTCGCCAATTTGTCATGCGGAAAGAGTTAATCTTGCGGACAAAACCAACCTCCCTAGAAGCCTAAGACTTTCTAGTGACAAACAAGACAATTAAGAGCAATCCTTCTCTAAACATGCATTTATCATACGAGAAATCAAGTGTTTTAGATCCTACCTGTAGTCCAACGCTGTTGTAGTAGTCCAGCCTCGTCGATCCAGATGAGCTCCTCCTTCACTTCGAAACCTGCATTCACTAACAATCAAACGATTACATAGCACCTGAATATCTCATAAAATAAAACATATTCAACATATAGACCAAGGAGTATATGAAACAACTCATTAATAACAAATTGTTGAGAAGAATGGACTTATTTGTATTAATAGGAAACAAAAGAAACCATTACAACCTGAGCCTTGGTGTTGTGCAAGTTCCTCCCAGGGTCCAGCAAGAGTTTTCCTTTACTTTGATAAGCTCACCCACTTCCAAATGAAACAAGAAAGGATGGGAATCTCTCCTCACAAGCTTCTACAAGGAAGTCCTAATTCCAGCAGCATATACCCTTTGGAATGTTCAGCTTTCAACCTCCCTCTCCTCTGGCCCAATGCCTGTATTTATAATGTTCTAGAGGAAGTTAATCAGGTGCACCATCAATGGGATAAGCCCCTCTTTTGGATGGGGTAGCTCCTCTCTTGATGGGATAAGTTCCTCTTTCATAGGGATACATGAACCATCTGGAGGCGCTCAATACACGTCAAACAATCTTCTAGAATGCTCTAGAAATGACCACAAGTAACTTTTTTAAGATGAAACTCGCGCCTTTTGACCTTTACAGGAGTACGCACCCATCCCTTGACATACAGAGCGTACTAGTACGCAGGTATTATGAACTTGGAGTGCGTACACGCAGGTAAGGTAGAGAGAAACTACGTACCCAGAGATAAACATGTTTTTTAATGACTTTCTCTCTTTCTTGAAGTTTAACATGGAGAGCAGAGGTATAAGGCTTGCCAAGGAGGATAATATGACTGTTGATGGAGCCATACTAACTGCAGATAGTCATGGTGACAAATTTTAGTGTAACAACCCGTATAGAGCAACAGGGTTTAGCTATTGGTACTAGACATCACAAGACTGAGTAGGACCAACAAGGTTTAAAATGGCACCCAAAGAGATTTGGTTCATTCCAACCATGTGAGCTTGTGAACCACTCACATTGCTTGTACCAAACATCATAGAAACATTCAGAGTTTGTCCCCCAAGTGGTGGCACAACCTGTCCACTTACTGGAGGGATTGAAGAACTGACAGAGACATGACTCGAGACCGTCGATTGAACCAGATAGGTTACTTGGATAGACGAAACAATAGGATTCATAATGGTGGGTTGCGCCGGAACTGAATTAACTGCAAAATGCACCATCGGTTGGGAGGTCGGGTTCTGAATGAACGTACTTGAGGTAGGCATAGCGCCAAATGCGCATATATGGTTGTGATATAGTGATGAGGCAGTAGGTGTTCCTTAAACCAACTGAGCTAAAGTCACGTAATTACATGGTAAATCAAGATGAACACTAGTCAAAATGCCTTCTATGTAAGGGAAACCTTCAAGAGGGAAATGATGTTCCTGCTCCTCGACTATGCGTGGAGTGGAAACCTTCGAGTGACCCAGAGAGGAGACTAGTATTTTTCCTTATGATTCCATCGGTGAAAACAAGCGATGACGGACTATTGAAGATGTTTGAGGGATAACTCCAAAGGAATACCCGCCTGATCGTATGGACTGTACGGGCATTCCAGTGATATCACAATAGGATCAAACAAAGGATTCCGAGGATAAACAGATAGTCCAAGCTGACCTTCAAAAGTCGGCAGACTCTTGGGAGTCTGGATTGGATTATCCAGAGATTTTGGGCCAATGTCAGAAAGTGACCCAGTATTTGAAGGAGTGGGAGGACGAGATGAAAAAGGTTGAATGCTCAAAAAAATTCCAAGTTCAACACCTTGGTCCTCAAGTGACTACGGCAATTTAGGAAAAGGCTCCTTAGATGATCTTTCAGACAAAGGAGAAAAAGAGGAACTAGGAAAACCTAATGGTTCAGCCATGATGATTTTGTCTCAAATAACCAGAAGAGAGAGATTGATTCCAAGGATTTAAAAAGAAGTTAAAGGTATACTCACAATGTGGTCTAGAAAAATACTAACAAGGATGTTATATGATCTTGGGCAAAAAAATATTATGACACAAAAACAAATTGATGCTCTTTCATGTTTCAAGAGTCAAGAAAGAAGCAAAGGTGACTCTATCACTTTCGGTTTGAAATGAGCTCGAAAGGAAAAGCACTCGAATGATATTTTATATTTAGGGAGTCAAAAATATCAAAATGACTACTCAAGATGATCTAAGCAAAAAGGATTTTCAGGTAACCGTGAACTGTAGAATACCTCCCGACGAATGGAAAAGTACAAGCAAGAAATCTCCCTGAACGTTGTGTTCAGTGTATCACATTTACAAGGCAGTAGACTCGACTTCCTAGGGATAAAGGATTGCAACCTAGTGGGATATCCCTTTATGATGCGAAGACTCAACCAAAAACAACATGAGAAATGTGATCTATGCCCAAAAAGAGATGTTCAAATAACAAACAAAACTTTTCAAACTTGTTAAATGGAAATCAAAGCAACAAAAGGACTAACAAATGAAATGCAAGGAGCAAATTGACTATCGACTTGACTCGTTGAGCACACAAACAAATGAATGGATGACGACCTAGATGTCCTAGGGTTACAAACCATTCAAGAACTCAAGAAACCAAGCGAAGAAAATGCAAACCAAAAAAGCATATAAACCAAGCTAAAAGAGCTTTCTAGCCAGGGAGAACACAGTCAAAACAAACTAAGAGATAGAAATCAGAAGTGCAAGACACATTGGTTATGATCTAGGGGAAACCCTAGTCTTCACCTACAGGAATCAGCGTGACTGCCAAATTGACAACAAGCGCTAGAAGGGGGTCTACGCGACTATTTTTTAGAAACTCGCGCTGATCAGTGCGACTTGTGGAAAAATAAATGCGCTAACCGAGGATTCAAGGCAAAAAACAAATCAAAGGCTAAAACCAGAGTTGCCACTTTAAATTTCAAGCTCATAGCAGTAAACCAGGAAAAGTATAGAACATTAAATGGAAACAGTGATACTAGAAAAGTTCACACAAAAGCATAAAATGACAATCAATCAAACAGAAGGATTGGTTCCCCAGTAGAGTCAACAATTTGTGGTGCAGGTAAATTCTCAGTGTAGACACAAAAAATTCCTCTAGCCTGAGAGAACGGTTCTAGCCACAAACAAACAATCTATGGAAAATCTCCTTAAGCTAGAATCAAATAAGAGGGCCTACCTCTTAGAACTCTATTCCGCTTGGTGATGATCCTTCTTCCTTACTCCAGTTATCTTTCATTTCGTTTCCTTCCTTCGAATACCTCAAACAAGCAAACAAACAACAACAACAAACATGATAGCATACAATATTGTATTCAGTCTACTTAACAGGTCAAGGAACATTAAACCATAAATATGTAAGATAACACTTCATGTAGGAAATCAATCAATAGTTGTATATAAATTTAGAAAGAGATTACAACCAATTCCTTGATGTTGTTGGTCTCCTCCAACATATCCGGGTTCCCACACTTCTGCTAGCATCTCATGGATAGCCCCAACAATGGAATTTTTAAGGCCTCTTCCCTTTAGTTTCAAACCAAACCAAAACACACTATTCTCCCTCAAACATACACTAGAAAGCTACAAGCTATAGATATCTTGTTGATCATTCAAACTCACTCCAAAACTAGTTTAGCTTGGGAAAAGAGAGGTTTATATAGCTTGGATGGAGGGGAGATGGTTCCTCTCATCATGGGAGAAGGCCTTATCCCTTGGTTTTGTTCCATCCTAATAGGGGAAGGGAGCCCAAACTGACTTCCTCGGCTCCATCTAGCCCAACCATCTACCAAAATTCTATTACGAAGCTTCTATACTTGGAAGCTTCGACTCCATATTTTAAAAACTTGCCAAAAGAGGATCGAAGTTATTGAAAAAGGGCTCAATTGCTCCGTACGACGCTAGTGCTAGTTTTAAACTCTGTAAATCGGCACGAGGAGGAAATTGGTCAATAGCGTTGGTCCTGTAAACTGGGGTAAAATGAATATTCTTGGGAAATGATGCAAAAGAGAATTATTAAGCTCATGAAGAGGAACATACTGGGAGTTTCTTCATGATGGGGAAGCATTTAGGGTTCACTATAGAGGTCCTCCAGGATCATGGATAGGGAGTACAGGGACAGTGGAAAAATGTTGTGTAACATGCTTTTTAGGTGATGAGTCCATCTAAACCTAACAAGCAATATCTTGTCACTTGTCATCGCACAAATTTCTTACTTGTGATTTCCCATGGTTTATTCGTGGCAACATTTGCAAGCATGTCAAACAGGTGGGTTGGTTTTCTTCTCGTTCAATGGCTTCAAACCAATTACTAAATCATCAAAAACCAACTGATTCCTAAAATGACCCTCCTGAGATAAATGTAGAGGCAATATCGGAACTTGGTGAAGATGGAAACACATTTTCTATGGATAGTCACAATGTTGATGTAAATGTTGAAGGACTTGAGTTGGCCAAAAAAGATTATTTGGCTACATAGACCTGGTTTGAAAAATTCCTCCTGCCTCTTTGACCAAGATTGAACAGTTGATTGCTTTGGTTAAAAAAATGTTGGATGATGCCAACAATCTTCATATTATGGATTATGAATTCATGTGTGGGTTGGGTGTTTTTGAGTAATCTTTGAAAAGGAAGAATATTTTCCTGCGCCCCAAAAAGAGAAGAAAAACAAGAAAACAAAATGTGAGAATGGAAATTGACTTGAATATCATTGCAGATGAAGATGAACCATTTGAGTTTGAACAACTCAACAAGCAAGGTCACCCTCACTCCAACAATGCATTCGTTTCCAGGTTAGTTGTGATGCATTTGTTTTCAATTTGATTTTAATATTTATTAGTGTATTAAATGTATTTGATGTATTATTGTTTTGTTGAATATGTTCATGTATGTTTGATACATGGTGAGGCTATGATTTCTAATTTGTCTAATTTGTCTGAATTGCCATTTAAGGTTAGTAAATAACTCCATGCATTTACATTCAATCTTTCAATACATCGAATATTTTGTATGTTTTGGAAGATAGCTTTCACAGGGTTTCACATACTTGCATTATGCTTGCATTCATTGGTGTCTAAACATGAATCTTCTATATAAATTGGAATAAAAAAAACAAAAATTTAACAAAATTTGTAGAGGATATGCAACAAAATTGTAACTAAACATGTAAAACACAATTTTACCAGTTTTTTTATAATTGTTCAATGCTAATGGTGATATATTATTGGATATATATTACAACATCAGCAACGGTGAGGGAGTGAATATCATCAAGAACACAGGGGTCAATCTAAATATAAGAATGAAGGGTGATTTTCATGAATATTGTTGATACAATAATCATTGTGTCCTGCTTCACCAGGATGAAGATACCCTCGTGTTTCCATAATTTCATTTCAGCATTCAAACTCTTTTTTTTTTTTCAGGGTATAGGACTTTTTATATATCCTTATTGGCAGCCAAATCATTGGATAATGAAATCTAAGACCGGTCCTATTACTCCCACATTGTTCCATGGAAATAATATACTGAGCAACCCTTGTTAAGGCTATCTTTAAGCTTAGGTGGCTAAATGGATCTTTATTTCGGGTTTGTTTTCCCAGGCATCCCACCTTGCCTTACATCCTTCTTGTACGGCAATCTCCAATATTTGAATATGGGCTGCGTAATATGCAATGGTCTATTGCCTATTCTTGGCGATATACTCTACTACCTCTGACGAGCTAGCCAACTGTTTTTGTTCTTTTATCACCTCTACAGGTATTTCATATTCTCCTCTAACCCACAGAATGCTCTAAAAATTACATTCAAAAGTTTTAAGAGCTTCCACCCAACTGGTTTGATTTCTCAAATAAGATACAAAGGCTCTCAAATGGACATCCCCTACATCAGGGTTGGGATTCCATTTTTTGTTAAAAGATACCATAAAATTATGTTAGTACAATTCATAGAGCAAGTCTTTTTCTAGATTCATGCAGGCCCTATATGCTTCTATGAAACCATGTTTGTGTTCAACCTGGAAAGGCTTATTATTGGTGATAGCATTATTTTTAAACATCAAAAATCTTTTTGTCTAGTACATGTTGTAATTGGTTGAAGGAGCCCTACAACTAAGCACATCATCCATTATTTGTCTAAGTTGTTTCTTATCATTCTCCATCTTGTTCACCTTCGTTTTCAGCTTAGCCACTATGTTTTTATGTTCTCCTTCAACCTTGTTTATATATTCTTCACATGTCTTTCAAAGTTCACAATTTTTTTTTTTTGAAAATGGAAATGTATTAGTTTCCCTTATAATAAGGTATTCACAGGACTAATTTATCCTTTGGTTCCTCATCCTCTATTTGCACAGCAGTGTCTCTGGTTAGTTTGATCTCTGGTTCCTGATCCTCTGTTAGTTTCATCTCTGGTTCTTGTTCCTTTGTTTGTATACTCATTTCTTTTGTTAGTTTCATCATTGATTCATGTTCCTCTATTTGCACAGTTGTGCTTTTGGTCAATGTCTTCTCTAGCTTTTGGTCCTCTGTTTGCACAACAATGTCATTAGTATGTTTTTTTCCAAGGGGTATATTTTCTTGGACCCCTAGAGAAGGTATATCTATGCCACCAATGGGTAGAGACTCACAACTTGGGCCAAGCAATTTAATCTATCAAAAGTTTATTTTTTTCTCAACTCATCTGTTAGGGTTTTAACTTTGATCTGTAGTTGTTTGGTTTTCATTAGGAGAATCCAATTCTTCCTTAACAATGAAATATACAGAGGAAGATTTGTGGGGGTATTTACTGTTCCAACGTGCTTCTTTTTCAATTCGAGTGGTGCAGTTGGTGGGTCCTCCCAATCATCCCCATAAAATAATTGTGGTGCAGTTGGTTGTTCCTCCTCGTGATCCCCATAAATTCTTGTGGTGTAGTTGGTTGGTCCTCCTCATTTTCCACATACAATTTTGGTAGTGCAGTTGGTTAATCCTCCACATCATCCCCATACATAATTGAAATTGAGGCAATTCCCTATGTTCCATATCATTCAACTACTCCTTGTATGTACTCATAGTCAGAATCGGGAGAGGGAACCTTATCGACCTGTTCTTTTTTGTCAACAAGGTGGTGTAATCCTTGTTCCATGAATCCTTATTGCATTCATCCTTGCTTCATGACTCCTTCTTCCATCAATACATCCTACTCTTTCTCTTTCTCTTATGTTGTTTCTTTTTTAACAACAGGTAGGGTTTCAGGAACTGGAGCAAGACGACCTCACTTTCTCTTGTTCTTCTTGGGTTTTGGCACTATTGTCAGGCATTTCATGTATCCTCTTAATATTTTGCTGGCAAGTTTACTCCCCAATATTTCGAATTCTTCATCATCATCTTATTTGTCTCCTTTCTGTGGGGATTTAGCAGCATAATCCTTAGAAACCCTAGTTTGAACACTAGGCGGCTCAGCTTCCATATGGAAAGGTTCTATGGGAATCTTCGCAGTTGGGCGATCATGGGTCGGAATTGTAGCTGGGGGATCATGGAGTGGAGCTACACCTAGGAGGTCATGGGGCGGAGATGGAGTTGTTAGGGCATCTGTTGGCAAGGTAGCAGCTTCAACATGTAATGGCCTTCCAATCAGTTCATCACAAATTTTCCCATCCCTTTGTAGCGCAACATCCCCCAAAATTTTAATGAGGCAATGGTGGGATAGGGATTTGAATGGATTCTTTGATTTCTGCACAGATCATGCCATATTTTCTATTGTTTTTGCAAGAAGTAAAGGCATGTTAACCAACCTACCATGACGCAAGTGGTCTAACAACCGGATGTGTTGGTCATATAAATAACGACATACCTTCCTTCGCACATGAAAAATCTCTAGACAAGGAATGCAACATCTTTCCAGGGTTGTGGTAATGCTCTCCTATCAAATCATGTGCTTCTCTTCTGCATCTCTTCACCTGCCTCAAGGAATTTCCACACAGCATCGGGTTGGAGTTTTCGGGGTGAAAACCATTGTTCTCCTATCTGGGGTAACCATGTCACTTCCACAATTGATTCTTCTGTCGCATGCACCACTATCCTTGCTACCTCATATTTACCCTCCTTGTAATGCATGGAAAATTCTATAGCTATGTTGTCATCATATCGGTCAAACCTACGAATATACTCTATCTAGCCGGCCTATTCAAAAAATGGTTTAACACTTGGAAATTTGTCTAGCCATTATTTGCTACCTTCTCTGCAAACTCTTGAGCCTCCCATATTTATCCAGAGTTCAGAGTGGCTATGGTTGTGTGTGTTCTCTGAAACAGTTTGAATGTGGGAGAACAATGCAACGGAAGAGTTGAGTTAATGAGTCCAATAATAAAATGTGGCATCATTTATTGTGGCAGCAGTACCCAGTCAAGTGTTGCCACCCATTTTCCACCAACCATTCGTTGTTTTCGTTGTCATGGGAGATATCTATTTCCGTTGTACGCAGTAAAGTGTTTCTGCAATAGTTGTTGGCCATTTGGCACCAACTGTTCATTGTTGCATGGTTAGGGGATATTTTCCATCATAATAATTTAAAGTTTGATTACGTACAACTTTGTGGGCCCATGCAGCATTACACTCACTCCTTAAATTACTTGCCTTAAAAAGTATTGGTTATAGTTTATTAGTTATCCTTGAATGCATATTATAATTTTTCATGATTATCAAGTTAACTTCATTGATTTTCAATTTTTTCATATTATTTTCATTGTTTGCAGGCTTAGTTGTTGTTGTTGTCATGTATGTCAAAAAGTGCTTCAATTCAAATCACCTGATCTTGTGGATGTAGATGTTGATAATGGAGAAATTCACAAAAATTGAATTGTTTGTTTGGATATTTATACAATTATGTATCTTAAATGAAGTTGGATCTATGGATTGGAAAAATGAAAGACATCACAATTGCATTTTGCATTTAACCATGTATAAAGGGAAAATCATGATTGATCTATATGCTATCTTGGTTGGCTTGTAACCAAGGTATCTCACATAATTTGTTATTGAAGGGGCTTCTTTAAGAATTCGACCTCATTAGACTTTTATTAGACACTTGTATAAATTTTGCATGTGCTACTCATGGATAATTAATGAATGAATGTTACTATAAGTTGGAAATTTGAATATGTATTGAAGGCATTCTAAGGTCGCGTTTCATAACATCTTTTGGAGTACTTTATTTCATAATAAAAATATTTATTTTGATTCTCATTTTTGGGTTTTGTTTAAAGTGATCTTAACTGATAAAACAACATTTGTAAAAGGAAATAGTGATTCTCCCCCCACCCTTCTCAATACTTCCAACAAATAGACAAAATTGAACTATAATGAAAATGACACAATTGAACTATAATCAAAATGGGACATCTGAATTTTAATCACAATGTAGTTCCATTAATAGTATTGATTGAAAAATACATTTTTTACATGCACATGTTGAGATATAAAAAAAGTACCAAAAAATAAAGTGATCCCATCTATAAAAAAAATAAAGTTCATATAAATACATCAAAAATGATGGACATAATGGTTATTTATGTTGCTACAATTTATCACAAGAAATAAGAACACCATAGTAACCCCAATAGCAATCACAAGAATAATCCATTCATTAATAGACCACATATATCGATGCTTGTCAATGACAATTGGTGGATCACATGCTAGCTCCTCCACATATCTTGCACATCCGTGTCCATTGCATGTTGCTTCACTTAGTATATCATCAACAACCCTTTGGACATATGATCGGTAAGTTATGTTAAAACTTTGAAATTGTGCTGAAATGTTTTTGCCTTGTTTATGGAGGGGTTTCAAATTTTGTTTTATGACTTGGTAAGTTCCTGTTTGGCCAATTTAATGTCTTTAAATTATCAATCATAAATTGTCAACCAAGGTACGTATACTAATGAAGTACAGGTGCACGATATGTGCTAGAAGTTATTTCTTATGTCGTTATGTTCTTGTTAGGGCCTAAACTTAAGATTAGTATGGAGATGGTCTCATTAATTATATTAATGTCTCAATCCCTAAAGTTACCAGCTAATTTCTTAGGAGTTATTCTCTTATTGAATCAATTTATGGATGACATGAGAGTAATTCTAGATTCTACTTGTGTTAGACTATTTTGGATTTTTGTCTTGAATTTTTATGTTTTGGCTCTAATTTACTAAGTGCAAGAGAAATATATTCTATCAAACTGTAAAGAAATACTCTCTAAATTCAATTGCTAAGGAGAAAACTCTCATACTTTTACTTATTCAATTTCATTCAAACAAGATATTTTGAACAACAACTATACTATGAAGTAAACACAGTTGGACTACACTAGATAAAAAGCAAATGAAATAACCATGTTGTGCCAGATAAAAAGAAATTCAAATAGCATATTAAACTAGGTATAAAGCAAAGGGAAGTGCTCATGCATATAATGATTCACTGGCGAACTCATCATACTACATTTCTTCACACAAAAACAAAGTATTCAAGGAATGAAAATAAATCTAATTGCAATTGGTTAAAGGCATGTCACTGGTCGTAGGGGCCCTCCACGGATCAGTCCACTCCAATAAATGCAACACATACACACATAAAGCCAATTTTATTACTTGCAAAATGAAATTCAACAATTTGTTTCAAAAATTACATCATCCAATGCGCACCAAATCACTGTGCGGACATAGTTTTATAACAAGTCTTTGGCATAACATCATGAGAATTTTAAGCCTAAATATCTTTATTCCAACTAAACTATATCGCTAAACCTTCGATTTTCTATTCTGAAATAAAATTGATAAGGTTTTTATGAAACTCGGATTCTTTTCTGGCGACAATCCTATGGTTGACTTTGGGGTTTGACCATGATATCCTATGATCATCTTGATGAATTGGTTCAAGGGGATAGGAAGGGATCAACTAGGGGACCATTCCTTATCCATCCGTATCCTTCCTCACTGACCTGGAGCTTCTAAATCTTGCAAACAATGGAAGCAGCTACAGAAATCTAGATTAGCTGCGGAAATAGACCAATTTTGTAGCCAAATGCATTCTTTAACAAAACAATAGGGTATATAGTCAAACATGAAGAATAAGACATGTAATTGCTTACCTTTAACAAAATCTTGTGTATATGGCATTATTTAGGTGGTAAATATAGGAGAAGGGAGGAAACAAAGGCAAAAAGGGATGTTAAGGTAGAACAATATTTGGACTCTACATTCCCCCAGGCTAGAAGTTTTGTATGTCCTCATACACTTCATCATTGTCAATCACTTGTGCCTTCTATTCGTCACCTTCAAGTTTCACTTTTTTCTTCTTTTTGGCAGCTATTGGCATCCTAGGTTTTCTCATGAGGATTTTGTATTTTAGGTTGACAATCTCTCTTTGCATTGTCCTATTTTCCTTCTTCATCTTATTGTTCTTTTTATACCACAAACTCAAATCAAGGATGAGATTGTCATTTTTTGCAATCTGGATCTCACTTTGCGCATTTAGTGCATGATTCTCATTCTTGAGATACCTATTCAATGTTTCTAACTCAAAAATCTCTTGCTTTAAAATGTTTGAGGCTGAATGTTCTTGTGGTTCATTTAACTGATTGCTCCCTTCTCCAGTATTTTGAATTGTTTCTTTAGTTGTTGTCTCTTTTCTTTCCAATGACTCTATATAATCATATATCTCCTATTGAACATGGTCAACACTCATACTATGCACTGGGCTTCTTAGAGGTGAGTTGTAAGGTGGTGGTGACACTCTCAGTGATGATTTTGGTGGCCCTTTTGGAGAACTTTCAGGTTTTTCAATTGGCTCGTTCTCAGTTGGCTCATTTCCCTCGAGATCAATGTATTATGTAGCTTTCAAGATTGTCTGTTGGACTGTGCTCAACCTTGTGCTCCTCCTCAGTCCTAAGGTTTGTAATCCTTGTACTTTCCTTCTTTTAGTCTCTGATTTTTCTTCTTGAGGAAGGGTCCTAGTTTGTGGTATTTCCTTTGCCCTTTTGCTAACTTTCTTCCTTCTAAGATTTCCCTTTTTCATTCTCTGCAATATATCTACTATGGGCATCTCTTCTTCTTATAAATTTGGGTGAGTCTGGGGTTCCTACTCTTTTACTACTTCTATTGTTCTCATCCTTCCTCTGAGGGTCCTACTATTGTTGGCTTGTTCTGGGGACATTTCTTCACAATGGTTCCTCACCAAGAAACTCTCCCAGTTATCCCCTATACTGTGAAGATGGAACTCAACCAATATCTTTATCTGGCCATGATGATACATGGTATTTTCGATAAACTAAATTCTCTTTTGAACATTCGTAGACATTTTCTTGAGACTATTTAAGAGAAAATAAGGAAGATGCATCTGGTGATCTTCAAGAAAATGCATCATCATCCTAACATGGTAAAAATACATATACCCAAACCAACCCTCACAAGCGACAAATTTTTGAAGTATATGCAATAAATTTCTCCATTTACTCTTAAGGGTTGTGCTGGGAATACCTTTCTTGAAGACAGTGGTGTCCATATTTGGATTTTTAGGAAGACCTTCCAATCTTCTCCATTAATTCCCCTATTCTTGAACCATTTTTCCTCGCTCCTTGGTAATTCAATAGCTTCTGCAATCATAGACTCTATTATGGTGATCTTAATGTCTCCTATTTTAGCTTCAGTTCCATCAAACCAGCATGCAAATGTCTTTGTCACTTCCCTGTGAAAACCGTTGAATTTTTCAATGAACTGCAACCATTGTCTCTTTTGCAATAGCTCCTTGGTCTGAGGGTATCCCTCCAAGAATTTCTTTCCTGTTGGCTTGGTTTGAATTATGGTCCCCATTATGGAGGATGATTTGCCTCAAAGACTAGTTACCTTGACAAGAGAATGGTGTTGGTAGGGTTTTGCTAAGTGGTGGAAGGACGGAGTGGCTATGAAAGTTCAGAGGAGTGTAAGAATAGGTGGATTATAATAAGGGTTATAGGAATGAATTGGACCGTTGGGCGCATTTAAAATGATGATTCAATAATTACTTCGGCGGATTTGGAATGAGGACATGACATGACTTTTAAGTGGTAGATTATGATATTTTCTTAGGTGACCATCACCCTTAAATTGTAATTATTTTGTTTCAATTTTTGGCAGTACTATGTCTTCTTATTCATATATGCAATATATATCAATCCCTACTGCTAAAATAAAGTACCACATACCTGTGATCCACTTTGCTAACCTTGTCTGTTGTTCTCAGATTCCCTGCAGGTACTTTGCTCTGTCAGTTGTCTTTTAATTCAAATAACCAAGTTTCCTTATAGGATAAAAAATTATTAGGCTGCAGAAACTTATCGTAGCTACAGAAACTTGTCCGAGATGCGGAAGTTGTTGATTCTGTAGCTGAGAAAAAAAACTTTTGAATAAAGGAACTTTATTATTTTCTTTTTGAAAGGAAAATTTTAAGTGCTAACAAAAATTGGTTTTCACTCTAAATTTTCTGTATAAACTTTCCAACAACATGTTGGTTTTC
>APFE030746140.1:52255-111927 GCA_000404065.3 Pinus taeda
AAAAAGAAGAATTCTTCTTGGTCATTTTCAGTTCTGAATTATCTTAGAATATTTTAACAAACTCCTCTTTTGTAAATGGCTTCCAGTACAATCTAAGTCGATGTCCATTTACTAATAAAGGAATTTTCTCTTCATCAATAGTCCTGATTCTAACTGCACCATTGTAAAAAGCACTTTCAACTTCATAAGGTCTAAGCCAATGGGTTTGGAATTTCCCTTGAAAATTCTTGAACTTTGAATCAAAGAGTAATGCCAAACATCCTGGATGAAATTTCCTTTCCTTAGTGTACTTATCATGCCATCTAGATCTCTGTTGTTGAACTAGGCTAGTTCTTTGGAGGGCTTCTTGTCTGACTTCATCAAGTTCATTTAGTTGTCTCATCCTTTTCTTCTGTGCTTTTGATAAGTCAAGATCTAACTGGAATGTTGTCTTATAGGTCTGGATCTAGAACACTATCGGAAGTAAGACTTGCTTCCCATAAACAAGTTCATAAGGACTATGTCTTGTAGTATTTCTCCATGTATTTATGTAGGCCCATAAAGCTTCTAGAAGCTTTTCCACCCAGTCCTTTCTGTGTAGATGTATAGTCTTCGTAAGGTTGCTTCAATCACCTTCTTTGTGGACTCAACTTGTCCATTGGCTTGTGGATGGTACAGAGTGGACTTCTAATGTTTGATTTTATATTGATCCATAAGCTTCTGCACTAATCTAGATGTAAACTATGTTCGTTAATCTGTTACAATTTCTCTTGGAACACCAAAATGAGTAAAAATATCCTCAAAAATAAATGAAACTACAACATTTTTAGTAGCAAAAGGAAGTGCTTTAGCTTCTACCCATTTAGTGACATAATCATTACATACTAGAATATACTTCTTTTGCTTTGAAGGTGGGTTGATTGGTCCAACAAAATCTAGTGCCCACATCTCAAATGGTTCAATGAGTACCTATGGTTGTAGTGGCATTTCATTTGAAAGAGTGGTTTTGCCCATTCTTTGAAAATTGTCACATCTTTCAACATATTCTTTGGTGTCCCTGAAAATGGAAGGCCAATAATATCCTAAAAGCAAGATTTTGTAAGCAGTCCTTTTGTCAGAAAAATGTCCCCCACATGGCTCATCGTGGCAAGCATTAAGTATTTCTTGTATTTCTTCCTTTCGAACACATCTTTTGATGATGAGATCTAGTCCTGTCTTGTATAACTCTTCATTTATCCATGAATAAGATGTGCTATTGTGGATTATTCTTCTCTTTTCTCTAGGAGATAAATGAAATGGCATTTTATTGTAGTTAAATAGTGAACAATATCTGCATACCAAGGTGATTTAATAGACATTGCAAAAAATTATTCATCAGGAAATTTATCCTCTACGGGTTGATCGTTATTTTAATTTTGTATCCTAGATAAAATGTCGGCAATCATATTTTTCTTTCCTAGCCTATCTAGAATGGTTATGTTGAATTATTGTAACAATAAGAGCCATCTAGTTATTCTTCCATTAGTGACTGATTTATTCATTAGTTATCTAATGGTAGAATGGTGTGTGAAAACAAAAGTTTCATAGCCAATTATGTAATGTCTAAATTTCTTAATGGCATGAACTACTGCTAAAAACTCCTTTTTAGTTATACTATAATTTAACTTTTTAGGATTTAAATTCTTACTGGTATAATAGATTACATAAGGGGTAAGATATTTTTGTCCCAACACAGCTCCTAAGGCTGAATCTGAAGCATCTGTTGAGATATGGAAAGCAATTTCCAGTTAGGCCCCTTTAGGATAGGTTCTTTAGAAATTCTCTTTTTCAAAGTTTCAAAAGCATCTTGACATTTAGAATCCCAATTGAATTCACAGTCCTTGGTGAGCAATTTAAAAAGTGGGGATGCAATTTTTGTGAAGTTTTCTATGAATCTTCTATAATATCCAGTAAAACCAAGAAAACTTCTAACATATTTTTGACAACTTGGCACTGATAACTTAGAAATTACTTCAACTTTAGATGAGTCTACCTTGATTCCATCTCGTGAAATATGATGACTCAAAACAATTCCTTCGTTAAACATCATGAAAAATTTCTCATGGCTTAACGAGATATTTTTTTTCTTTACATGTTATTAATAGTTTTTCCAAATTCTCCAGTGCTTCATCGAAATAATCTCCATAAACTATGAAATCATCCATGTACACTTCCACACAATCATGAGTAAGATCAGAGAAAATTTTGAGGACTTCTCTTTGGAATGTTGTTAGAGCATTGCATAATCCGAATGGAAGTACTCGGTAAGCATAAGTTCCCCATGGACAATTGAATGTGGTTTTATCCTGATCTTCAGGGGCTATCTGAATCTGGTTATATCCACTGAACCCGTCCAAGAAGGAAAAATATTTTTTCCCTACTAATGTGTCTAAGACCTGATCTATAAAAGGTAGTGGAAAGTGGTCTTTTAATGTTGCTTTATTTAGTTCCCTATAATCGATGCATACTCTCCATTTTCCTTTTTTCTTAGGAACGATTACTAGGGGTGAAACCCACTGACTATTAGATATTGGATAGATGAAATTCATTTAACAATTTCTGCAACTCCTCCTTAACAATTTCTTTTAAATTTGGGTTCATTTTCCGTTGAGGTTGTCTAATCGATTTTGCATTTTGTTCAATGTAGATATGATGTATGCAAGTTTTAGGATCAATTCCTCTCATGTCAGTGTATTCCCATGCAAAAGCAAAAGAATGTTTCTGTAAAATTTCTATCAATTGATCCTTTTGCACTTCTTCCAAGTTTTCATTAACATTTAAGGTTTTGCCTGGAAAGATTTCTATCGAGGAATTCCCAAATTTTTCCATGGAGAGAAATGATACATGTTTAGATGAGAGATACTCATTGTGACTACGACATAATGTGAGGAAGATTCATTATTTTCTAGTAGATTTATAATTTGGTCTTCCTCCTTTACTTGTTCAGTAGTAAAAATAGGTTGTATATCTTCTTCATCTTCTATCCATTCTTCAGTTTCTGTATCTATTGTTGTTCTTGCATGAGGATATAATGTAAATTTATTTGTATAATTTCCATCTAAGATAAACATGTCACCTGATCTACAACCAATGAAAGCATCAATTGTAGCTAACCAACGTCTTCCTAGAATTAATGGATATCCTCCTAAATTATTCTTGGGCATTAATACCATGAAATCAATAGGATATTCCCAAGAATCTAAGGATATACAAACATCTTCCAACACACCATCAGGTTTAATCACAGACCTATTTGCTAATTGCAATAAGGTTGGTGTGTATTGAAAGATAGGAAGCCTAAGTGTGTCCATAACTTGTTTACTCATTATGTTTATGGCTATTCCTAGATCAATCAGTGTGTTTGGTATTTCAATTCCATTGATGTGAATTTTTACATTGGAGCTTCATGGATCTAAGTATTTTTGAATTGTCATCTTTCCCATCATAATGTCTACAATTTTTCCAACTAACTGAACTTCTTTTGTGTCTTTCCTTTTTCTCCCTGATCTTTGTGTACTTAGTTCCTTAATTGTTTTTGTAAAAATTGGTATTTCTTTTATGACTTGTAATAAAGGAATCTTAATACAAGCATTTCTCAATTCATCCATCATATTGTAATCAGGAAAGATAATTTGTTTTTCTACTCCTTCATATATTTTCAATCATTCGGGGAAAGGTGGTCTAATTGATATGGAGGGTTGTTCTATGATGGGAGTGTTTATTTATTTATTCTCCTTCTGAGGGAGAGAGGTCTCCCCTTCTTCTAATTGGTTTTTGTGTTTTTGAAGATCAGATCTTGTTTCTCGAATGACAACAGGGGGTTTTCTTGGTAACACTCTTCCAGACCTTAATTGGACATTATTTAGGTCTAATGGAGTTATTACATAAGTTTGAGGATTTTGCCCCTCCATGTTGTACACAGGTTGTTGTGGTATTTTATTATTAGGATTTGGAAGTGGTTGAGCGGGTAATTGATTTGGTTTTTGTGGAAATGGTAGAGAGGGTTGTAGGTTTTGATTATGAACTGGAATTTATGGTAATTGGTTAGCTTGGGGAATTTGATTAGATGGTGGTAGAAATTGTGGTGGAAGGTAGGATGGCGAATATTGTTGATATTGAGCATAGGCTCCATAAGGATTTTGCCATCCTTGATTCCAAGGCTATGACTGTGGCTAAGCCCAAGGCTGCCAGGCTGAATTCCAATTATTTTGTGAAGACTGAGTAAATTGTTGTGGTCTAAATCCTTGTGATTTATTTGGTTGGGAATTTTTCCATGGTCTTTTGGCTATAAAGTAGAGAGGGTCTATTGGTTCTGGTATTCCTTCATCATTAAATACAGCCTTGAGACCTGGTAAGGATGGACATTCCTTTGTATCATGATTATCTGCACATGTGACACAAGTTTCTATGGATTTTGAATCTAAGGGACACTCTCTTAGAGCATGTTTCTTTCAACATTTGGGACAGAAGATGGATAATGCCACATATTCAGAATTTTGCTTGTTTTGTATTTTAAGGGTGTCTATCTACTCACTAAGGCTCCCTAGAATATATGTTTTGAAGGTATCAAGCAAATTTCTTAATTCTGCCCTGCTAACTGTGCTAGCTTCGGATTTATTAATTCTTGACAAAAGAGGGTTTCTAGGACTCCTTCCAACTTGTGATTTACCCCTTGAGATATGTACACATAAATCACAAATATCTGCAAATGGTAGTTGGGAAATATGTCCCTTCCCAGTTAGATTAAGGAGATCAATCCACTCATCTTTAATAGCTCTCAGTCAGAGGGATTTTAAGGTTTCTTAATCCAAATCATCCATTTTCTCTTTTAATAGTGTAAGCAAACCTTTCTACTAAATATTCAAGATACTAATCTTCTTTTTTGTGTCATTTTGAAGATTTCATCTTTAAGGTTACGATTCATACAATAATCTCTATATTTACCTAAGAAAGCCTCTTTCATTTGTCCCCGTGTTGTTATAGAATGCACTCCTAGACTCATGAACCATTTTAATGCTAAGTCTTTTAATCTAGCAAGGAACAATTTTAACTTTTGAGCATTATGCAGATAGTCATACAATCTACATAATTCTTCAAATTCGAAGAGAAATGTCTCTGGGTCTTCGTTTCTTTTTCCATGGAAATTAGGAAGAATAAAGGGTGATATATTTTTCATTTTGAAGGTTGTATCTTCATCAAGAATAGGAAATCCAGAAGGGTCTTGGTTTCCTCTGCCTCTACCCCCTCCTCTATTCCTATCTCCACCTCTACTTCTACCCCTTGCTCCAATCCTATTTTCCTCACCATGGACATTGTGTACCTCTCCTTCCCCTTCTTCAGCCATGATAGATTCTTCAAAACTAATATAGTATTCTTCTAATCTTTCTGGTTCCTCTATTAATGGTTTTTCAAAATAAGTTTTTGGTTCCTCTTCTTTACTAGGAACTTCTAATTTTTCTCCCAAAATTTTCTCACCAGTGGAGGATAGAAAAATTACTCTTGTGGTTGGGGATGTAGGATTCTATTCAATTACAACTTCAGTAGAGGAAGTGGGTGAAGTTCTGGATTGGATTTCTAATCTTGAGATTTCAGGAAGCCTTTCTCGACCTCTAAATGGACTTCAGGTTTGAGTAGGTGGTGTGGATTCTCGAAATCGAGGTGAAGTGAGTGGATTTATGGGAATTAAACTTCTTCATCGCCCTAAAAATCTACCTCTAGAGTCACTATCCCTACACATATCATGTGTTGATTTTTTTCTTAACTTCTATTTGTACTTCCTTGGCAACAGTGCCAAAATGTTTGGCCAATTTAATGTCTTTAAATTGTCAACTAGGGTACATATACTGATGAAGTATAGGTGCACAATATGTGCTAGAAGTTATTTCTTATGCCGTTATGTTCTTGTTAGGGTCTAAACTTAAGATTAGTATGTAGATGGTGTTGGTAATTATATTAATGTCTCAATTCCTAATGTTACTAGCTAATTTCTTACGAGTTATTCTCTTATTGAATCAATTTGTGGATGACATGAGAGTGATTCTAGATTCTACTTGTGTTAGACTATTTTGGATTTTTGTCTTGAATTTTTATGCTGCAGCTCTAATTTACTAAGTGCAAGGGAAATCTATTCTATTAAACTGTAAAGAAATATTGTCTAAATTCAATTTTTAAGGAGAAGACTCTCACACTTTTACTTATTCAATTTCATTCAAACAAGATATTCTAAATAACAATTATACTACGAAGTAAACACAGTTGGACTACACTAGATAAAAAGAAAATGAAATAACCATGTTGTACCAAATAAAAGTCAATTCAAATAGCATATTAAACTAGGTATAAAGCAAAGGGAAGTGCTCATGCATATAATGATTCACTGGCGAACTCATCATACTGCATTTCTTCACACAAAAATAGAGTTTTCAAGGAATGAAAATAAATCTAACTGCAATTGGTTAAAGACTTGTTACTGGTCGTAGGGGCCCTCCACGGATCAGTCCATAATCTCCAATCAATGCAGCGCATACACATGTAAAGCCAATTCTATTACTTGCAAAACAAAATTCAACAATCTGTTTCAAAAATTACATCATCCGGCGCGCACCAAATCACAGTGTGGCCATAGTTTTTATAACAAGTCTTTGGCATAACAGCATGAGCATTTTAAGCCTAAATATATTTATTCCAACTAAACTATATCACTAAACCTTTGATTTTCTATTCCGAATGCAAATTGATAAGGTTTTGATGAAACTCGGATTATGTTCCAGCGATAATCATGTGGTTGACTTTGGGGTTTGACCGTGATATCCTGCAATCATCTTGAGGAATTGGTTCAAGGGGATAGGAATGGATCCACTAGGGGACCATTCCTTATCCATTTGTATCCTTCATCGCTGACCTGGAACTTCTGAACCTTGCAAACAATGGAGGCAGCTGCAAAAATCTGGATTAGCTGTGAAAACAAATCAATTTTGTATCCAATTGCATTCTTTAACAAAACAATAGGGTATATAGTCAAACATGAAGAAGAAGACATATTATTTCTTACCTTTAACAAAACCTTGTGTATATGACATTATTTAGGTGGAAATTATAGGAAAAGAGAGGAAACATAGGAAAAAAGGGATGTCAAGGTAGAACAATCTTTGGACTCTACAGTTCCAATCATTTGATTGGTTGTCAACTGTGAATTGGTGTAAGTGAAAATGTCACTTGCACCATAATTCCTTGCTACTCTTAGCCCATCAACCATGGCAAGATAATAGGCTTCATTGTTTGTGGTTGTCCCAGGAATTTATCTACTATTTTGATAGACTTGGCTTAGTGTTTCATTATGAAGCACAAGTCTAGTTTGTGCTTGGCCTGAGTTTGGATGGAACCAAACCTTGATGATCAATGTCCACTTTTTCACCATCTGCAAAAGAAGAAAACAACTTAATGAAATATTGTTAGATTGTTAATACAAGATTGCAACAACTCATTGTTGTAGTAGCGAAACTCACTATTGCAGTAATGACAACTCACTATTATTCTGGATGCAACTCACTGTTACAATGGATGCAACTCACTATTATAGTGGCGCAAACTGACTCTTACAGTGGCAGAAACTCACTATTACAGTGATGGAAACTCCCTGTTACAGTGGCATCAACTCACTGTTATAGTGGCAACAACTCATTGTTACAATGGCAGAAACTCCATGTTGATGTGGTGGAAACTCCCTGTCACAGTCGCAGCAATTCATTGTAATAGTGAGTTTTTGCCGCTGTAACAGTGAGTTTTCGCCAATGTAATAGTGAGTTTCTGCCATTGTAACAATGAGTTTAAGCCATTATAATAGTGAGTTGTCACTAATAGGATAATAGCCACTGTAACAGTGAGTAATAGAACAACACCACTATCATTTTAACAATAAACCAAGTTAACATGATAGCTCATCTTTGCAGCGCTTGTTTCCTCTTGAATTTTGTAAAGATGACGAATTTTCAATGGATGCATAATGTAAATATGAATCAATAAAAGTCTTCATGATCTTAACTATAAGAAATATGAGAATTGTTGAATGATGGAAATGTCTCATCAGTTTTTCAATTAGAAATTATAAAAAACTAATCATTTTCTCATTTGTTTCTATGGCACACTAATTTCATGGCCATTTACACAATTTTATCAGTCTTCTCTACATTTCTTTTTAGAAGCTTCAAATCATTGTAAAGTTCCTTTAATAATAAAACATTTAATATGGAAATGAAACAAATTCCTTATGGCAAAGGAAGACTCCTATGGAAGTACCCACCCCTGAATGGAGGATAAAAACACATGCAAAAGAGGAATAATAAAAGCAAAATGGAATTTATATTAGAGTAGGTATCAAGATAATTAGCCTATAGATGATTTTATATTAAAAGAAATTTTCCTTGTAAGATCTTTTTATTTTGCTTTGAATTCACATTATTATATATAAATATACATACATAATTTACAACCAATGTTACATATAAAAGTTATGAGGGTTAGTTCAATTGGTTCATTTGGCTCATTTTTTTTTATATTCTTTGATGTTTATTAGTTCAAAGAATACCCAAGTTTGATGTTGAGCCGAACTAGATGAGAAGACAATGAAAATGAATAAACCAAAAAAAAATTTAAATTAAACTAGACAAAACAAACTTGGAAGCAATTCTAAAGAATTCATGAAGCCCACCAACAAATTACAAAAATGGTGAAAAACGAGTTGCCACAATGGTGACCAATGAGTTTCCGCAATGACGACCTAGATAAGTGTCGTAGCGGTAACTCACTGGTCACCGTTGCGGCAATTCGTTGGTCATCGTCACGGCAACTTACTTGTCACCATTGCGGCAACTCCCTAGAACAACATCCTGGAGAAAAAATAATGCAGATAATTTGTAGAAAATGCATATGATTTGTAAAAAAATAGTAAATTTACCTTTGCAAATGGTAACCCTATCTCATTGGTAGAATAGAAATGCACTCAGGAATTTTCTGAAAACAATAGGAAACTTTCCCCTTTTTGATTGCTTGATGGAATGAAAGAAACTCTCCCCTATTCCTCGCTCAACAGAATGAAAGCAACTCTCCCATGTTTTCTCACTCAACGAAATGAAAGAAACTCTCCCATGTTTCCTCATTCGACGGAATGAAATTGAAATGAGAGGAAATGGAGCTTCCGGCGACAAAAGATCAAACACGAATTGTGCCTTATCTGACCTGCCATGCATGGCAGATTTGAGGATAATTTCTCGGCAAATTTCTGAAAACGGTAAGAAACTCTCCCTTGTTTTCTTTCTCGATGGAATGAAAGAAACTTTCCCCCATTGCCTCACTCGATGGAATGAAAGAAACTCTCCCATGTTTTCTCGCTCGACAGAATGAAAGCAACTCTCTCATTTTTCCTCGCTTGACGGAATGAAATTGAAATGAGAGGAAATGGAGCTTCCTGTGGAAAAATATCAAACATGAATCGGGCCTTGTCTAACCTACCATGCACAGTAGATTTGAGGATAATTTGACTTACGCAACATTTAATCCCCACCCTCTATTTAATTTGCTAATGGATTTTCTACTTCAAATTTGAAATTGGAACCCTCACTTTGTATACAACTTCCAAGTGGCCATTGGTGAAGTAGGGCGACCTGCTACTTCGACGAGTGTATGGTTGTCTCAGTTAGGTGAGTCGTTGTGTTGTAATAGGAGAGCTAGCCTACAAACGAGAGTTGGACGGCAAGCGAGGAAATGGATGTTAATTGCAAGCAGGAGCAGGACGTCGAGCTAGGAAATGGATGTTAATGTTTTGGAACTCTGTTTCGATAACATTGGGGTGGGATGAGACCCGATCGTCGAAAGGGCCTCAACGGCATCGATGGGGTGCGAAACCTGAAGGGTGTTAATCGACCCATTAGCACACTCCATCTATAACAATCAGAACAAAAAAAAATAATATAACTTCATCGGAACAAATTTTCTCTTAAAGACAGCCTTGTAGTTTGATTTTTTAGTTTTATGTATGTATGAATGTATGATACCCTAAGTCGGCATACCCAATAATAGAGGTGATACATTTACAATAACCCAAGGATCATCCTACACTTTTTTGCAATGTAATCGGTTACTAGGAGCTTCCAATTCAAATTTAATGGATATTATGAATGAATCAATGGATTATGCTCATTCCTTACCCAACATTGGTTGACAGTTGTGCAGAACTGGATAGAAAGAATGATTGGGAGTAATGATAGTGATGGAAGTTGCACAAACCTTGGTGATGGCATAGAATCCAAATAAAAGAACAATTCTTTAGTTATGCTCCAATGACCATGTTATTAAAGTTCAACATTAGAAAATATATTGGTCAAAGCTCAACTAATGGGTAATCAAAAGAAAATATATTATTAGAGTCCTGCCTTGTCAGAGACTAATAACTGCATATGAATGGATGGCTCAAATTGTATAGAAGGTGGTGTTTAGGCTAACATGTTAGCTTGCTTATTCTCAATCTCATCCTCCCCTACTAGAAACCATTACACACAAAATATGCAAAATTTACACGTGTATATATGATATAGGCGAATATAGAAAAATGACAATAAACAAAACACATTTAACATCAAATCTTTAAATGACCTTCAAAGTCCAAAAAAACATACAACAATAAATAACTACATATCATCAACACCACCCCTATATTGAGGTAATAATTATTAGTGACACCCTCTACCTCCTGCTATGGCCTTTGCATTGGCACCCATGGTGTAATGATCCTAAATATGAATATAAGTGATAACAAGCAAATAATCTGTGAAAAAAATTATAAAAACGAAATATACATCAAGCATCCACAGAAAAGCTACAAATAGGGAATTGTTGACCCATTTTATTAAATTTCTGAAGGAAAAATACAATAGATAATAAGATGGTGCGCCTGGGCTTGTCTCAATGGAAAAGCATGACCAAACCCAGGTGGGAAAATGGTTGAGTTGAAGACTGCCCAACTATTGCACCAATCTGCACTGTGTTTCCCAGAAACTACCTCTCTACTGAAGTTTGAATGGCTAGAAAGTGCACTTATACTACCCAGAAAATTGTACGATTTTAACCCCAGACTCCTTGGCATAAACCAAGAAAAACCCAGAAGGAATTTTGGCTAGTTTGGACCTCTGATATTTGAACCCCTTGGAGCCTCACCTCAATTGTAGCTACAAAACTCAGCCTACTAGAAACTACTTGTAAATCCTCTTGAAAAATCCTCCAAAATGATGAGTTCACCCTTGCTATCCAACCCTTGAATTCTCACATCAGCTCTTGGCCAAAATCACCTACTCGCAAGCTCCATGAAAATATGCTAAGTGGCTTTTGCATTGTCCCTTAGCCTAGCAATTCGAACTGCTAGAATGTTAGCTCAGCTAGATGTAAAATGAAACAAGAATGTTGTTCTAGTGCTGCTACCTCATCTTCCTAACTCCCTGACAAGCAATATGATCTCTGTTGGCCTCAATCTCTCTCTATGTGTTTTCTAGCTTCCCAGAAATATGCACTCCCTACTCTGCACTAGCTACTGGTGCTATGTCATTGCCCCAAAACTCTTGAAAACCCTTGTGGAATAGCCTCCCTAGGGCAGGAAAGGATGGTGCCCCGAAGTAGAGGTTGAATCTCTTGTTTGAGAGACTCGTGGCTAAACACTCAAGTGACTTAGCTAAACAACAGAGTGAACAGTTGAGTAGTTGTTTGCAAATGTCAAAGATGAAACCAAAATGAGAGTTGATCTCTCCCTATAACTCCTTTGGCCTCCTTAGCCTCATGTGGGCCCCTCCATGCACCCATTCGAATTTCCCTCCAAGCTGTTCAAATGGCTAATTAGAAATCCCATGTGAGTGGCCCCCATATTCCAGTAGTAGCCAAATAAAGTCGATTTGGCTCCTAAGTCCCTAAGTCGAACATGTGGGTTCCTCTCCATTAGTCAAAACTATGAAAGATTGTGTAGCAACACCCTATTACAAATTTGTTTGAGAATGGAGATGACAATCATCCCCTCCCAAATGTTGCTTTCCCTCAAGCAACCTCAAAGTTGAGTGCTTCAATATGTGCTCAACCTCCCAAGTGGCATCCTCATCCGACAAGTTCTTCCAGCACACCAAGAACTCCCTGATGATCTTGCTTCTCAGTTTCCTTTCCCTACTCTCCAAAATGGCCTTAAGTTCCAACACCAAGTGGCCCTCATCATCTAGACGAGGTAGATCAGTTGTTGTTATCACTTGCTATCCGACAACCACTTTAAGGCATGAGACATGAAAACCATTGTGGATCTTACTCCTCTAAGGCAACCCTAGCTCATAAGCCACCTCCTCAACTCATCTAATCACCTGGTCAGGCCCATAGAAGTGTGGTTGTAGCTTCTCGGCCCCCTTTTGCAAATATGGAATTGCTGACCCATTTTATTAAGTTTCTGAAGGAAAAATACAATATATAATAAGATGGTTCACTTGGGCTTGTCTCAATGGAAAAGCATGACCAAACCCAGGTGGGAAAATGGCTGAACTGAAGATTGCCCAACTGTTGCACCAATCTGCAATACGTTTCCCAGAAACTCCCTCTCTACTGAAGTTTGAATGGCTGGAAAGTGCACTTATACTACCCAGAAAATTGTATGATTTTAACCTCGGACTCCTTGGCCTAAACCCAGAAAAACCCAGAAGGGATTTTGGTTGGTTTGGACCTCTGATATTCGACCCCCTTGGAGCCTCACCTTAGTTGTAGCTACAAAACTCGACCTCCTAAAAACTGCCTGTAAATCCTCTTGAAAACTCCTCCAAAATGATGAGTTCACCCTTGCTATTCAACCCTTGAATTCCCAGATGAGATCTTGGCCAAAATCACCTGCTCCCAAGCTCCACGAAAATCTGCTAAGTGGCTTTTGCGTTGTCCCTTAGACCATCAATTCGAATTGTTGGAATGTTGGCTCAGATAGATGTAAAACCCAACAAGAATGTTGTTCTAGTGCTGCTACCTCAGCTCCATAACACCCTGACAAGAAATATGATCTCTATTGGCCTTGATCTCCCTTTGAGTGTTTCCTAGCTGCCCACCAACAAGCACTCCCTGCTTTGCGCTGGCTACTAGTGCTATGTCACTGCACTAGAACTCTTGAAACCCCTTGTGGAATAGCCTCCTTAGGGCAGGCAAGGATGGTCCCCGAAGTAGAGGTTGAATCTCCTTCTTGAGATACTCGAGGCTAAACACTCGAGTGACTCAGCTAAACAACAAAGTGAACAATTGAGAAGTTGTTTGCAAATGTCAAAGATGAAACCAAAATGAGAGTTGATCTCTCCCTATAACTCCTTGGGCATCCTTAGCCTCATGTGGGCCCCTCCATCCACCCATTCGACTTTCCCTCCAAGCTGTTCGACTGGCTAATTCGAACTCCCATGTGAGTGGCCCCCACATTACACTAGTAGCCAAATAAAGTCGATTTGGCTCCTAAGTCCATAAGTCGAACGTGTGGGGTCCTCTCCCTTAGTCAAAACTATGCAAAATTGTGTAGCAGCACCCTGTTACAAATGTGTTTGAGAAGGGACATGATAGTCATCCCCTCCCAAATGTTGCTTTCCCTCAAGTAACCTCAAAGTTGGGTGCTCCAATATGTGCTCACCCTCCCAGGTAGCATCATCATCCAACAAGTTCTTCTAGTGCACCAAGAACTCCTTGATGATCCTGCTTCTCAATTGCCTTTCCCTACTCTCCAAAATGGCCTCCGGTCCAACACCAAGTGGCCCTCATCATCTAGAGGGGGTAGATCAGTTGTTGTTATCACCTGCTGTCTGACAACCACTTTAAGGCATGAGACATGAAAAATGTTGTTGATCTTACTCCCCTAAGGTAGCCCTAGCTCATGTTATCACTCCAGAGAGCTCTCCTAGGCTGCAGCTCGGAGATGCCTGGTAACATATAATCTTCAATATTTTTCTCGAAACTATTGGAATGGATGAAGGTTTGGATCAAGCCAGATAAACGTTTCAACTCTGTTTTCACTCTAGACATGCATGAACACCCTCAGCTTGACAAGGCTTTAGACCACTAATTCTCAATATTTTATAGATTCAATGGATAGATGGAGAATACTGACTATACCAGCAAATGCATTCATAAACATATATGAATGGCTAGCTACGGGAAGTAAATGAAGCTTGCAAATCTAATTTATCAACACGGATATAAGATGACAGTTATCTAGCATTAGATACAGAAGAAAACATGAATAACCTATTCAATTGCAAATCCAATTTATCAATGCAAAGATAAGATGACAGTTATCTGGCATTAGACACAGAAGAAATCATGAATAGACTATCCAAGTGGAAGCCTAGAACAGAAGAGAAATGGATATTAAACATGTAACAGCAAAAGAAGCTTGTGTTACTGGAATGAAGATGAGACGTTGTAAGGAATAGAATATCCACAGCCTCCAGAATTTGAACCCTTGTTACAATTAAATTTCAACCATTTATAGGCCTTTTAAAATGATCCTGAGCTCTCAAAGGCTTGGAGTGTCTGAATTTATCCTCTCTGTCCTTTAATTGTTTGATACCCTGACTAGGCAAGCGTGGGCTTGGAGGTTTCTTCTTCTGACAGCAGAGTAACTGCATTCTGTTAGTTTGTTGCGCTATCTGGGATCTCCCTCATGCAAGTAATGCTCCATGATCATTTGTTGGTTTTGGATGAGTTGCGCTGTCACCTTTCCCCTTTCATCCTTCTGTCTCACTGTCTTTGTCTCCCAACCTCTGCTAGGTGATGGAATGGGTCTGCATCCCTTTGAAATCCCTTCAAAAAGCAAACAATGACTGTTTTCTATTTAATACACAGAAAACGTTGCACACTATAAAATCTCGCCCATCTCTGTTCTTCCGGATCTCAAAAGTCCTTAAATCTGGTTTATTCTCCCATCGGGTCCATCCTCTGATTCGCTATCGCAAGTCGCTGATGGCATGTTACAATCTTCACTTTGTATTTGGAAATATATTAAAAACACTGGAAATACATGAAAATTTGGCTTCGACGGACTTGAAATTCCAGAACCCCTTCGGGTCTGGGTCTTATCACATCATCGCTACCCCTTTGTATTTCGTTAAATAACGAAAATATGCAAAATACATATAAAAATTCCTTTTGGCGGACCTCAAATATTATGAAATAATATTTAGAATGTCGTTGGGTCTGGTTCATCGGGTCGCACCCATATATGTGTAAAGGCCCCACCCATGGTGTTACTCTGATGCGATATAGTGATGTGACTAGTTGCAAAAGCACATCGCTCATGCCCCGGGCCCATAATAGCTCTTTGTAATCTCTGATAGTGAAACCCCTATGTAACGTGGGTCGTCGATCTGTGCACTTGATCAACGGTCCATGCTGAATTGTCGATCGCCATCGCAAGTTCCCCATGGTCTGCATTAATTGCCAGTGCCTGCTGGTGAGCTCCAGTATTGCAGCAATGATGTTGCAACTCCTGGGACTCCCTACTTTACTTTTATCAACCCGGTAGTTCGTAACAAACTTGGAAGTGACGGTGTTGTATGCACAAGTATTGGCTCTTACTGTAGGTTGTCACTTGATCAGCTGGCGCAAGTTTTCTAGGAGCTCAAGACAACTTCTATGAGTTCTCAGAAGAAGCTTTTAATTGTGATGGAAGAAAGCTAACTCAAAAGAGGCTATTCTACTTGCAAAAAGAGGATGAAAGCTGAAAGGAAATGCAAATCCTAGCAAACCCTAGTTTTACCCACTAACCCTACTTTTGCAAGAAAACGAGATGAAACTACTAAAATGGATGCCATGGACTACTGATAAGGTAAAATGCATGTACTCAAGCTACTTCTGAAGAAAAATGTGGAAGAATCATCTTTTTGTATTTTTGAGAAATTTTATGCAAAATTATTATGCTTATGTTTTAACTATTTGTGACTGTGCAGAGGTTTGGTGGCGAAGGAAGATGGAGTTGACTTTTGTAGATGACAAGGAAGGTGTGGAGGGGTCCTAAGAAGTCCCTAGCACCCTTCTGGAGATTTCTATTGTGATCAGACTTCGAAAAATTGCTCGCATGAACTTTCTACAGGAAGGTTGCAGGGGATCTACAGGAAGTTCTACAAGAGGAGGCCAAAAGTGATTTTTGAAGGTTTGGAGGTGGAAAAATGGTGTGAGAAAGAAAATGAAGGTTGGATGAAGGTGTTAGAGGGTCTAGGACTCTGTCAATGAAGATCAAACATGAAGGGGATGGTTGGATTGGTTCAAAGGAGAAGAAGGCAATTTTGCACAAGAACGTAGAAATTAGGGCAGTTTGGGAAAGTATGGCGAATGAGTGGAGAAACCTCGAGAGATGGACTGGAGCAGACTAGGTGATGAAAGGATGATAAGATGGAATGTTTTTCAAATGAGATGCATACCTACTTCTGAAAACTGACTCAAGTAAGAACAAAAAAACAAAGTTCTACCTATTTTAACCTAATTCTGACCTAAACTAGAAAAGTGTTGAACAGAACTTTATGGACAGGAAGTTATGCAAGAAAGCTATGAAAACTGAACAAGGAAAAATCTAAGCATGTAAATACAACTGATATCAACTTCTCCAACTCGAAATCTCACACTAGCAATTGCATTGGAAAGCAAAAACAATGTTTTTGTGGCAGCAAGAGTGCCTTGGTCTCAATTCATGGTCCCAAGGAGGGAGAAAGGAGATCAAGGCCTGCTTGGTAGCCTTTTGTGGATCTTTTTCTATTATTGCAGCAAACTATCTAATCAACCTGAAGCAAGAACAACTATTCTAATCATCAAAAACAACCTATGTAACAAAGCAAGATTTAACCTAAACAACAGAAATTATTTCATGAATGCAAGAAAATAACATATAAATACATAGAGGAGGTGTTGGGCACTTGGGTTGGTCCCAACCCCAAGAGCTACAGCCCCCTAAGAAAGATCATAGCTAGTTCAAGGTTAGATTCATCTTCATTGACTAAAAAAATAATAATTACATCACAAAATTGTCTGCAAAAGGAGCTCGAAAATGAGTTGAATACAAGTGTTGCACTAATGTGTGAAAATAGTCCATCAAATGGCTAACCTACTGAGGCCTGAGGCCTTCTTATTTATATAGGTGAGGACTCCCAACAATCCTCCTAAACTTTAGGAACTCGACTACCTAAAACTGCAGATAACAGCAACTTTACTAGACCTGCTCGGCTACCCCTTGAAACCATCATATTTGGTTGTTGTACTCCGAGCTGTTGATGGAGAACACATGGAAGGGGTCATTTAATGCAGGAGACACCTCTCCTATAAGTTCTCAGCCTTGTTTCTTTGAATTTGGCTGAAATTTGCTCATAAATGCTCGGTCTTGGTCCAAAAATGTCCAAAAATATGCAATAAACACTCATTAGACTTTGTGGTAAAGTGACTATCCCCATTCACTGAATTGGCATAAATATATTAAAAACCATGCACAAAACTATGAAGAGTGGTGGATTAAATGGAAACAATAGGCAAAATGAGCCCATATAGTTACCCATTTCTGGGGCTCATCATCACCCCCTGCTGAATGGGTTTCTCATCCTCTGAGCAACTAATCCAAATATTTATCCTTGATAGCTTTAACAGCTTCCCTGACATCCCAAGCTTCTGAGGAGATGTCCTCTTCCCTATCATGAAAACCTGCCTTTCTATCCACTTCCTCCCATTGATTTTGTTCTTCTTCTTCCTTAACCCCTTCCAATAGTCCTAAGAGTAGTGGAGGACTGAACTTAAGGCCAATCCAATTGGCTTTCAAGTTTTGCATTGATTGTTTGTATAGGGGCACTCTCACCAAAGCCTCCCTCATTCTAGTTGAGGAGTGATACTCCCTCATCTTCAAGCTATATGACAAGGTATTCCATCTCCTCATGCAAGCATGAAGGCAATCATCACCAAATAATCTTTCCACATCTTCAAAATGGGCAATAGTGTGCGCTTGCCTTTCAGCATAATCCAGGAGAACTTGAGGGTTGCTTGCAAGGTGCTTATGAGCATACATGAGAGCTAAGGGCTCTTCCGGTTCTGCCCTGATTAGCAGGGGCTCATTTAGTTCTTTTGCCATGACCTGTTGAACTTCTACTACTCTTTTTTCCTCATGGCTCATCCAAGAAGCCATAGCCATGAGCTGTAGGTCTCCCAATGCCGCATTCGGATCACAAAAGTTCATATTAGGGAGTGCCATATTGTGTAAGTAAAACTATGCTAATTTGGCCTTATCCTCAGCTGAACTAGTAGCACACAGATGCATAAACTGACCATAATTTTGGAAAGGGATTGCGCCCCTTTGGGCCAATTTTTTGATTTGGAATTGGAGCCATTGGTCTTTAATATACAATGCATAAGATCTAGCAGGTTGTCTACATTGCAAGGCTTCCATTTCCCAGCTGGCCATGTAGGCCATCTGGGCTTCTCTTTCCTGCAACTGCTGCTTCAGCATCAGCACTTCAGTTGTTGCCTGAGACTCCCTTTCTTGCTGCTGCTTTATCATTATTTCAATATCAGTCTGTGGCTTTTCCTCTTGTTTTTTTTCTTTGTTGTTTCCTTATTTGCTAGGGGACCTTCATGTAGTTGTTGTTCTTCAAAAATATGTGATATGTCTCCCCTTTGAGTTTCCTGTTGTTGTAATTGCTTTTTCAGCAGTGCATTTTCCTCCTGTAGCTGGGCTCTTTTAATGCTCTCGGTGTGTCTCACCATTGCCAACTCCCTTCTTAATTCTTTCAATTGTTCTTCCATGTGGCCTATATCTGCAACTCCCTTGGATTTAGAAATTTTCATCCAGGTGTGTGTTCTAACTCTTTCTTGTTCTAATTCAAAGAAAAGGGGCACACCGAATTTCTGTGGGATGATATTCCCACCATCTAGCAAGTTGTAATATGAGCCCAAATTAGGCTGAGGCCTTGGTTTAGGTATCTCTTTGGTCTTGTCTCCCTCCTGTGACTGTTCTACTACCTCCTCTTCTAATTTTTCAGTCTCCTTTAGCTTGGCTAGTGTTTCCTGTAGATAGGCCTTAGCTTCCTGTAGAACTATTTTGGTGTCCATTAGTCTGATTCTTTCCTTCCAGGTGGAAGTTTTGGGACTCCCTCTCTCATAAGTGATAGAGATTTTGGAGGGGGATTCCTCCTTTTTCTTAGTAGGTTCATCCTCAATTATTATAGGTTCTTTTGATGGTGGCTGGGGCTTTCCCACCTTTATCCTGGTGCTCCTTCTAGCCTTGAAATACATGGATGTTTCTCTTTTTCTTTTTCCCTTTTGTTTTGTTGGAGTGCTCAATGCAGCCAGCACATCTACTGCTTCTTTTGCCAATGTTTTAGGGGATGTTTCTTCCTACTGTTGTTCCCCTTCATCTTCTGCAGTCTTTTCTGTTGTTTTTGTTTTAGTCTCTGCTTTCTTTGGTAATGTCTGCTCTTTTTCTTGCTGGGTCCCTGCCTTGTCTGTGACAGTCTTCTTTTGGGCTTTCTTGGGCTTTCTCTTCTCAGCCTTTGTCCTTTTTCTCTTTTTTGATTTTGAGGTTGTCTTCTTTTCTACCTTAAGCTCAACAGTAGTTTTATTAGATTCCTCCTTTCCTTTCTGCTTCTCCTCTATTTCCTGTTCTTCCTCTATTTGAATATTTTGTGTCTCCTCATGAATTTCTTCCTCAATTTCCTCTTTCTCTCCCTCCTCCTCACTGCGAGATGGGCTGATATCCTCCGTCAAAGTTTTGATGTCATCTTCACTGGACATATTCCTGAAAAATTCCCAAGCTATGGAAACGGTATAGGTGTGTAAGGCATCTTCTACCAACAGTTTGATGAGCCCATGGTGGGCTAGCTGGTCTGGGACCCCTGTATTTAGCTTGGTGCTACATTCTATTAAACACTGGAGTAGGAAATATGGGAGGCTGAGTTTTCTGACTGGAGGTAGGTCCATCCCATACCTCAATTCATGTAATAACCTAATGTGATAACCATAAATTATGCTAAACCTTCGTTCACAAGTGATGTATTTCATTATTTGGTAGCTGATCCCATTTTTATCCTCTACAGGATTCTCCCTAGGTTGAAAAAATGTCTTCTTGGCAACCTGTCCCAATGATTTTTCCTCCTTGCTCCAAGGGAGCCCAAGTGGGATACCTACGATTCGACTGATAAAATCAGGTGTAAGTTCTACGGTCAGACCCCTAAAACTAACTGTAGCATGTGTTTTCGAATGGGGTCTTAGGAACATCAAAAACTCTTGAGTCACCTCATCATCATATCCATGTATTCTTTCAAATAAAATCATCCAATTTGCCCTGGTGAAGAGGGCTACCACCTCAGGGTGTTCATGCAATTGGTTGGAGTTCAAAGGCTCCTTCCTCATAAAACCTCCTGGCATGGTGTTGAATGGTTTCTGAAGTGCTTAGATGAGGAGAAAAATAGCGATTTCAAAAATCAGAGACAGAGGGACAGCTAAGTTTTGTTTTTCTTTCTCTGAATTGTAGGAGGAATTTCCATGTGCTCCTTCTCACAATATTCCCCTTGTTTCAAACTACTCTTATCCTGAATTTGATTCTCTGCCTTTGGAAAGAAAATATTTTTTGGCAGAACAGAGGATAAATAACACAGGGTTGTTCTCAGAGAATAGACAGATATGCAAATTCAGTTTTTTTTACACAGGCTGGTTTCTATGGTTGCAAGTGTTTTATTTACAGTAGAATATGAGAAAGAAGAAGACAGACTTTGAATGCAGAGAAGAAAACAGAGAACTGTGTAGAACTCAAGGAATATATGCAGGCAGACTTTTAAACTTCACTCTCCTTTCCTTCAATCCAACGCTATGTTTTTAATCCACCACCTTATACAAATAAGTCATATGAAGAGAGGTTTCCTGGGCCTACCTCATTTTAAGCTTGAATTTGACAAAAATCTCGAGTTTTCCTTCTGCAGGGCTGCTCTCTGCCTTTCCTATAGAAATCTTCCAGTAGAAATTTTTCGGCTCCTGTAGAATGCAGCCGGGCTCCCGTAAAACCCGATAGGTGGGAGCGTTTTGAAAAAAACTGGCAGAATACTGGTAGAGGATGACTAGTTTGTTTCTCTGAAGGTGGTAGACTAGTGTTGTAGTCGAGAGCTTCGTAACATGCAAATGAACCAAAAGGGTGGTGGAGGCTTAGAGCGCACTGTACTTAAATGTTGGCGTAATCCGTAGTGAGGAGATGAGGTGGGCGGATGGGTACATTATCCCCATCCGGACCGTTGATTGGATGCCAGTGTCATTATGGTTCCTCATGCTGCCTGACTGCCATCACCTCCCTTACTCACGTTATCCACCGCCACCACTACCGGTTTCGAATGTCTTCTTCCCGAGTTGACGTGCCGCACATGCTGACTGCGTATCTGATCAGCAATTTGAATTTGGACATGGCTCAACTGAATTCCATGGTGTGTGAACTGAATGAGGGAGGCCAGTTAGCTGGCCACCGATTCCACGTAATTGACCATTCCCACAATTCATGCAGTTTTGAAATATTATTCATGCAATCGAGGAAGAGGTTTAGGCACTTACCTGCTCAATCGTTGTTGTGTTATGCATATTTCGGACTTTGGCACTTCATTTCCTCGTTGTTGTTGTTGCTTGCGCTCTGCATGCTCGGCCTTGCACCTTTGCTGATGATCTCCCATTCAAACATTTCTCCTTGCATGTTTCAAACATCCTGCTGCGCTAACCCTGGCTCTGCAGTATGTTTTTCAAAGGGATCAGCCACTACAGGAATTTTGAGGGATTTCCTATAGTTGCTTCTCCTTCTGAAATTCAAGCTAATATGTGATTAGGGCTAAAATTGTTGAAGAAGGTCTCAACTGAAAAGAAATCACAGCTGGAAGGTATCAGGTAGGAATGAGTAAAAATGTTGTTGCCTGTATTTGTCATCATTTTTTTTTTTTTTGCAGAACGAAAGAAACAGAATTGTTGTATGTGGCTATGCAGGGACATAGAATAAAACGAGTGGAAGTGTAGGTGTACATGGATGGAATGGCGAAATAGGAAGATGGATGGTGGCAAAGAGGTTCACAGGGTTTCTAGATGAATTTCCAACCCTCGGGTTCTAGTTTAAAATGGATTTTGGCCTTTCTATAATTTCTACAGGATCCTCCTATAGAAAACACAGAGTTTCCTATAGGATGTGAAATTTCAGAACAAATGAGACCAAAACTTGGAAAAGGATAACAGTGATGGGGTGATGGACTGTGAAGGGTGAATGCAGCTTGGCCATGTCCTTTCCTCTGGTGTGACCCTCCTGCAACCTGCAATGACCTTCCTGCAACCTACAATTTATTCAAAAGAAGTTAGGTTTTTCTTCCTTTTTTTTCCTTTTTTTCTTTTTTTCTTTTTGTGAGATAGTTGGGGCACCTCCAGGAGGTTTTCACCCTCACTATCTAACCTGGGCGCCTCCAAGAGGTTTTCACCGAGGGATCTTTTTCCATTTTCTTTTTTTCCATGTTTTTTCTATTTTTTTCTTCTTTTTTTTTGTTTTGCTCAGGGTGTAGGTGGAGTGGAGACAGGGACCTGCTCCACTACCAACTTTGATTTACCTAGTCTCAATGAACTCCTGCTTCGAAAGGGGCCTCCTGTAGATCTTCAATCGATGTCCATTGACGAGCATGGGGATGGATTTTTCATAAATGATCTAGATAAGGACTAAACCATTGCCATTGCATTTTCTACTGTATATGGTCCCAGTCATCTTAACCTCAGCTTGCCCTTGAAATCTTTGTATCTCGAATCATACAACAGCGCCCAATCTCTTGGCTGAAATTGTTTTTCTTTGAGGTGTCGGCCATGCCATATTTTTCTCTGAAGTTGGACTACTTTTGAGTGGAGAAGGGCCTACATTCTCTATTCATCTAATCCATTTAGCGAGAGCAATCTCTCCCATTGTGCATGGTTGAGATCTAGGCCTAGCTGAGCTGCCATCCTTAATGTGTTATATTCAAATTCTATGGATAACAAAGCCCTCTTCCCATAGACTATCTCATAGGGTGTGAAACCTGTGGTGGTTTTCCAAGTAGTGTTATAGGCCCAGGTGGTCTTAAGCAATTGGTCTGCCCAATATTTTCTGCTGCTACTCACTACCTTAGTCAAAATCCCTTCCAAAGCTCTATTAGTAACTTCCATCTATCCATTTGCTTGTGGATGATAAGGGGTGGAAGTTATGTGCTTAATCTTGTGGTGTGTGAGTAGGTCTTCAACTAAATTGGAGGTAAACTGACTCCCTTGATCTGTAACTAACTCTCTTGGGTAGCCAAACCTGTAGAAGATATTTTCCCTTAAAAGCTCAACTACTTTTCTTTGGTTGATGTTTTGATTGCCTTTATTTCTGCCCACTTTGTCAGGTAGTCTGTGCACACAATGATGTAAGACTTCTGTTTTGAAGGAGGGTTCATAGGACCCACAAAGTCCATGCCCCACTTCTCAAATGGCTCGAAAGTCACTTGAGGTTGCAAGGGAATCTCATCCCTTGGATTCGGTTTCCCCGTCCTTTGACATCGGTCACATTGGCTAATGTATCTCCTGACATCTTGATGAAGAGTGGGCCAATAGTAAGCTACCTGCAAAATCTTGAAAGAAGTCCTCTTTGCTGCAAAGTGGTCCCCATAAGGTCCATCATGATAGGTTAAGAGGATGTCAAATACTTCCTCTTCCCTGACAAATGGCCTCAAAATTTGATCAGGGCCAAGTTTGAACAGGTTTCCCCCAATCCAAGTGAATGGGGCGCTTTTCCTCACGATCTTGCTCTTCTCTTTTGAGGACAAGTGTGGTGGAAACTGTGCTGAAACCAAGTAATTTGCTATATCAGCGAACCATGGAGAGAGTACTGAAATAGAAAATAAGTGTTCATCTGGAATTTGATCATCCACCATTCCTTCTTCACCTACAGGCAGATCTAGTCTAGACAGAAAACCAGCAACAACATTTCCCTTACCTGGCTTATCAACAATAGTCAAATAAAATTCCTGCAATAAAAGTAACCATCTAATGATATGAGCGTTTACATTTGGTTTATTCATCAAATACCTAATTGCAGCATGATCAATGTGTATGAATGTTTGATAACCAGTGAGGTAGTGTCTGAACTTGTTTAGGGAATGGACTATAGCTAGGAGCTCCTTTTTAGTTACAGTGTAATTTAATTCTGCCTTAGACAAGTTTTTACTGAAAAAATATATGGCATAAGGCAGCTTCTCTTCAACTTGCCCTAAGGTTGCTCCTATTGCTTTGTTCGAGGCATCTATGTGAATGTGGAAAGGTAGGGCCCAATTTGGACCTCTCAAGATTGGGGCAGTTACCAGCTTACCTTTCAAGGCATCTAGAGCCTCCTGACAGTTGTCAGTCCATATAAACTCAACATCTTTCCCCAAAAGACCAAACAATGGAGAGGCTAGCTTGCTAAAATCCTTAATGAATCTTCTATAATACCCTGCTAAGCCTAGAAAACTCTGAAAATCTCTTACCTTTTGGGGAGGTGGGACCCTTTGGATGATAGCAATCTTGTTGGGATCCACCTGTAATCCTTGCTGAGAAATTGTATAACCTAGCACGGTCCCTTCAATCATCAGGAATTTGCATTTTTCAGGACTGAGGGAAAAGTTCATTTTAATACACTTGGCTAAAACTTTTCCCAGGTTATTCAAAGCTTCCTGGAAGTTAGAACCATAAGGGGTAAAGTTATCCATATAGATCTCCACTGAATCATGAACCAGTTCAGCAAATATGCTCAGTACCGCGCTCTAGAAAGTGGCGGGAGCATTGCACAATCCAAAAGGAAGGACCCAATATGCAAAAGTACCCCATGGATAAGTGAAAGTGGTCTTATCCTGGTCTTCTGTGCTGATTTGGATCTGGTTGTACCCGCTAAACCCATCTAAGAAAGAGAAGAACTTCTTCCCTGCCAGGCCATCTAACACTTGATCTATGAAAGGAAAAGGGAATGGTCCTTCTTGGTGGCCTTTTTCAGTTCCCGATAATCTACACAGATTCTCCACTTCCTGTTTTTCTTTGGCACTAGCACTAAAGGAGAAACCCATTCGCTGTCAAAGATGGGGTAGATGAATCCTACATCCAACAACTTTTGCAGTTCTTCTTTGACAATGTCCTTAAGGGTTGGATTCATCCTCCTTTGAGGTTGCCTAAATGGTTTACAATCTTCCTTAATGTAAATGTGATGAGTACAGATGGAAGCGTGGACTCCCTTCATCTCCTTATAACTCCAAGCAAAAGCATCCAAGTGATTCTTCAATAAGCTACACTCTCCTGAGAGGTGGATAGGGATGAGTTAATCTTCAAAAAAATTTCTGGGCCAAATTCTACATTCTTTACTCGGTGGGAGGTCGGATTAGCCACATAGAGATCAACTAAAGGATTAGCTTGGGTTTCTTCCACCAGCTCTTCTAAGGGCAACACACTGGGTGGTGGATTTTGGATCAAATTCTCAATAAGATCATCCTCGGTTTGTGGACCCCCCATGGTAGTTTCTACTATACATAATGGTGCAGAATAGACTTCATCCTCATCTTCCTCCTCCAAACAGAGGGGTAAATCATGTTCCAGTAGAGGTTGGGCAGGAGGATAGAGGACTAGCTGCTTGGACATATGCCCATTCTTGATTGTCATGTTCCCAGCTCGGCAGCTGATGTAGGCATCTGCAGTAGACAACCAAGGTCTTCCCAGGATGAGAGGATACCCAATGAACTTTGCTTTTCGTTGAAGAACCAAGAAATCAATAGGGTACTCCCAGGAATCAATGGAGACCATGACATCTTCCACAATCCCCTCAGGGGTCATGGTGGAGCAGTCTGCTAACTGTAGTACTGTTAAGGACTTTCTTAGGGAACCCTAAAGGTTGTGCTTGAGCATAGTGTCCCTGGTCATCACATTAATGGCAGCCCCTAGATCAATCAAGGTATGGGGGATTATGGTGCCATTGATGTGGACATCGACTACAGAACTCCCAGGGTCTAGATATTTCAGACAAATTACTTGCCCCAACATCAGATCAAACAGTTGTCCTATGACATTGATAGATAGGGCATCTCTCTTTCGCCTGCCTGGGTGTTTGAAGCACTTCTCCTTGATCATCTTGTTGTATATAGGAACATCCTTTATCTCCTGGAGAAGGGGTATTTTTACACATAACTATTTCAGTTCTCCCAAAAGTTCAATTTATTCTAGGGTCAGTTGTGTGGTTCCAATTAGCCTCTTAGGAAAGGGCAGAATGGCTTTTGGTTCACTTTCCTGTTTCTCTTCCTCATCCTCCGTAGGAGGAGGTTAGCTGTCTGGGAGGACCTTCCCAAACCGTAGGTTAATCTCTTGAATCTCCACAGCATAGGTTGGACATGTTATTTCTCCAGTATATACTTGTTGGGCCTATCTATTATTGGAGTTCGGGTTCGATTAAGCAGGTATCTGGGGTTGTCTTGGAGGAGTAGGAGGTAATGGTTGTGGTTGAGTAGGTGGTGGAGGAAAAAGAGTGGGAGGAGAGTTGTATTGGGGCCTCCACTCCTGATGAGGTGCATTCCACTGAGGTTGTGGTTGAACGTGAGAATGAAATGAATGAGCAGCTAGTTGAGTATGGTATTGAGATGGATACAACCAAGGAGGGGCTATGGACCAGGAAGGATGAGCAGAGGGACCCCAAGAAGGAATGGGAGTGGCTTGATTGTGGTTGTAATAAGTCTGGGATGTCCCTTGCATTCCCTGCTTGTAAGGTCTGGGTCCATGTGGCCTCCTTTCGTTCATGAAGTAGAGTGTTTCAGTGGCTCCTTCAACCCCTTGGTACATAGCTTTAAATCTGGGTAAGGATGGACATTGATTGGTAGGATGGTCTTCTTCACAAAAAAAACACACTTCTACGGAGTGCAATGGACATTCGTTCCTAGGATGCTTTCTAGTGCATCTGGGACAAAAGATGGCCAAAGCCCTCTCAGCTTCCTCTTGCTTCTTTTGGATTCACAAGGTATCCATTTGCATGGCAATGGTCTATTTCATCCCAGTATTGAAATCTTCCATCTGATTTGCAAATTTGTTTTTAAGGAATGAACTAGATAAGGGGGTATTGGCTAAAAGTTGACTTCCCTACCTATTTTCCTGGCTACCCTAGAATGGTTTCTAAATACAGTCTTTATGTCATCATAAGGTAGCTGGTAGATGTCTCCCCCAGCCAGCAAATGGAGGGTATCTAAAAGGTCTTTAGGGACTCCTCTGAGCATAACTAACTTCAAAGATTCGGGGTCAAGTGTGCACATGGCCCTTTTATAGCTGATTTGAAACCTCTCTTCATAGTCTTCTAAAGATTCATCACTTCCCATGGTCATTCGAAAGATTTCTTCCTTTGTATCCTTTGACCTACAGTAGTCCCGGTATTTGTTGTTAAAGGCTTGTTGCATCTGAGCCCAAGTTGTGACATTGTTTCCAGGTAACCCCATGAACTAGCGTAGTGCTGCATCCTTGAGGGTAGAGGGAAAGAATTTTACCTTTTTCTCGTCTTCTGCATAGTAATAGGTTCGAAAAAGGACAGCAAACTCAAACAAGAAGGTATCAGGGTCTTCAGTAGTCAACCCATGGAAGTGAGGTAAGGCTGACGGACTTATGTTTTTCATCTTTGTGTCCCCATTGGTCTCTCGAATGGGAAAGATACCTTCTATTCTCTCCCCATTTCCTCTACCATTCTGTTTTCAACCATGGTCTCGGGAGGAATGTTTTCTTGCTCTTCTTCTATTATAGAGTCTTCGTATATCTCTGGAGGTTCACCTATAGGTTCTTCTGGATCACTGCCACCAAAGAAGAGAGAAGGGTGACTTAGTGGTGTGTTGGGGGTGTTGGGTAGGAATTTTCTTGAATTGTCTCTGTTCCTATGAGGCATGAAAGGAAATCTCTTTTATGAATTTTTGTGTTTCTTTTTATGCTTGTACCTACAAAAACTGAAATGGATTGAACAACAAATTGCAACTAACTAAAATAAACCTTGCTGAAATGAAAATTGCAAAATTGAAATGAAAGTAGGAGATATATAATCTACTTTTGCTGAAATAAAATTGCAGAATTGAAATGAAAGCAGGAAATGACTAATTTACGCTTGCTGAAATGAAATTGTGAATTGAAATGAAAGTAGGAAATGTCTAATCTACGCTTGTTGAAATGAAATTGCAAAATTGAAATGAAAGCAGGAAATGTCTAATCTACGCTTGCTGAAATGAAAGCAGGAAATTTCTAATATACACTTGTTGAAATGAAATTGTAGAATTGAAATGAAAGTAGGAAATGTCTAATCTACGCTTGCTGAAATAAACTACTTAGCAGAATGTTGCAGTAGAAAATAAAAGAAAAGCAGTAATCACAAATACTCTGACGCTTCCTCGGTAATGGCACCAAAAAAGGTGGTGAGCTCTAGTATTGCAGGAATGATGTTGCAACTCATGGGACTCCCTACTTTACTTTTATCAACCTGGTAGTTTGTAACAAACTTGGAAGCGACGGTGTTGTATGCACAAGTACTAGCTCTTACCGTAGGCTGTCACTTGATCAGCTGGCACAAGTTCGCTAGGAGCTCAAGCCAACTTCTATGAGTTCTCAAAAGAAGCTTTTAATTGTGATGGAAGAAAGCTAACTCAAAAGAGGCTATTCTACTTGCAGAAAGAGGATGAGAGCTGAAAGGAAATGCAAATCCTAGCAAACCCTAGTTTTACCCACTAACCCTACTTTTGCAAAAAAAACATATGAAACTACTAAAATGGATACCATGGACTACTAATAAGGTAAAATGCATGTACTCAAGCTACTTCTAAAGAAAAATGTGGAAGAATCATCTTTTTGTATTTTTGAGAAATTTTATGCAGAATTGTTATGCTTGTGTTTTAACTATTTGTGACTGTGCAGAGGTTTGGTGGCGAAGGGAGATGGAGTTGGCTTTTGCAGATGATGAGGAAGGCATGGAGGGGTCCTAAGAAGCCCCTAGAACCCTTCTGGAGATTTATATTTCGATCAGACTTCGAAAAAACGCTCGCATGAACTTTCTACAGGAAGGTTGCAGGGGATCTACAGGAAGTTCAACAAGAGGAGGCCGAGAGTGATTTTTGAAGGTTTGGAGGTGGAAAAATGGTGGGAGAAATGAAATAAAGGTTGGATGAAGGTGTTAAAGGGTCTAGGACTCTGTCAATGAAGATCAAACATGAAGGGGATGGTTGGATTGGTTCAAAGTATAAGAAGGCAATTGTGCACAAGAACGTAAAAATTAGGGCAGTTTGGGAAAGTATGGAAAATGAGTGGAGAAAACCTTGAGAGATGGACTGGAGCAAGCTAGGTGATGAAAGGATGATAATCTGGAATGTTTTTCAAGTGAGATTCATAACTACTTCTGAAAACTGACCCAAGTAAGAACAAAAAAACAAAGTTTTACCTATTTTAACCTAATTCTGACCTAAACTAGAAAAGTGTTGAACAGAACTTTATGGACAGGAATTTATGCAAGAAAGCTATGAAAACTGAACAAGGAAAAATCTAAGCATGTAAATACAATTGATATCAACTTCTCCAACTTGAAATCTCACACTAGAAATTGCATTGGAAAGCAAAAACAGTATTTTGGTGGCAACAAGAGTGTCTTGGCCTCAATTCATGGTCCCAAGGAGAGAGAAAGGAGATCAAGGCCTGCTTGGTAGCGTTTTTTTGGATATTTTTCTGTTATTGCAACAAACTATCTAATCAACCTGAAGCAAGAACAACTATTATAATCATTAAAAACAACCTAAGTAACAAAGCAAGATTTAACCTAAACAATAAAAATTATTTCATGAATGCAAGAAAAGAACATATAAATACATAGAGGAGGTGTTGAGCACTTGGGTTGGGCCCAACCCCAAGAGCTACAACCCCCTGAGAAAGATCAGAGCTGGTTCAAGGCTGGATTCATCTCATTGATCAAAAAAATAATAATTACATCACAAAATTGTTTGCAAAAGGAGCTCGAAAATGAGTTGAATACAAGTGCTGCACTAAAGTGCAAAAATAGTTTATCAAATGGCTAACCTACTGAGGCCTAAGGCCTTCTTATTTATACAAGTGAGGACTCCCAACAATCCTCCTAAAATTTAGGAACTCAGCTGCCTAAAACTGTAGATAACAGCAACTTTACTAGACCTACTCGGCTGCCCCTTGAAATCATCATTTTTGGTTGTTGTACTCCGAGTTGTTAATGGAGAACTCGAGGAAGGGGTTATTTAATGCAGGAAACACCCCTCCTATAATTCCTTAGCCCTGTTTCTTAGAATTTGGCTGCCAATATGCTCATTAATGCCCGGTCTTGGTCCAAAAATGTCCAAAAATCTGCAATAAACACTCATTAGACTTTGTGGTAAAGTGACTATCCCCATTCACTCAATTGACATAAATATATTAAAAAGCATGCACAAAACCATGGAGAATGGTGGATTAAATGGAAACAATAGGTGAAATGAGCCCATATAGTTATCCATTTCTAGGGCTCATCACCTACCTATGCAGATTGTGACCCGTTGATCAGATCTGGACCGTTGATTAGTCAGATCTGACGGTTATTGTGCATTTCTCTCTGTATGGCTATGGACTTGATTTTCCATTGTTTTTTATGTGTTTTTTCCTTCCGATAATGCATTTCTGCCATGCTAAGGTTTCTTCTCTTGCACTGGTTTTTATCTTTGGCAGGATTTTGTTGTCTTTTGAAGACTTCGGGAGTGTTTTGGATTCATTTTTGGGCCATTTGTCGACAAGGCTAACATTGGCTCCTTCTGAGGATGAAAGCCTCCCTGTGAGGTTACAATAACTACAGAACAATGCCTTTCATGTAAAATCAAAATCAAATCTTCCTCTGAATGTTCCATTGGGCATGGAGTCTATTTTGCAATGAAAAATAAAAACTAGAAAAAACATATTTACAATACCAAGGCTTTAAAGCCTTAAATGAAATAAAGTTTCAAGAACTACCCATTGACTGGGCCATCAAAAAAACCTTCCCCCTCTAAATTGTGTAGAATGAAAATGTTGCTCATCTGAACTTGAACGATGACAAACAGACCTATCCATAAGGCATCAATTTTACCATGGTTTCCCTTCTTTTCCTTCAACGCATCCCATTTGAGAACCCAGTCACAAAACTGAAAATTGTCCCTTCTTACCTTTCTATCAAAGGTTTCTTTGATCTTATTCTGATGAATTTCAGTAAATTCATCAAAGACTTGTAAAATCCTATTAATTTCATCATCCTCTTCAAAAACTTTCCAGTATTTGACATTATGAGGTGTAAAGACCCGATTGAGCTATATACATTTTTATTTTTTTAAACAACAAATATGACCAGAAAATAAACACATTGAGATTTCAATTCAATCAACACACACATCGTTGCTGCTCATTTTAGGAACATAACACCACATTTATATACTTTTAATCTAAGGTCATGTAGTAACGAAATACACATGTACCGTACACCAGAGAGGCGAGACTCCGCTTGCTCTGTTGTCGCTGGTATTTCCTTGTTGCCGGTCACTTCTGCGAGTGTATGATGACGCACTTGATCCGAAAACGAGACCCACCGGTTAACCTCCCAGCCTACTCCTTGGGTACTCTTCTTCCCCGCGGACCCCCGAGCTGCAATGGGGTTGTAAAATGCAGGAAGAATCTAGCTGGCAGAGGAGAGCAACCTTAGCTCAAGAGTCCCCTCTCTAAAAAGAAGTCCTCTACCTCACCAAACTCATTATAGCTTCGTAGTCACTCCTTTGACCTCATATCATCCATCCAACCATAGGGTTCCAAAAAAGGTCCCTTCTCTCATGGCTTGCCCCTTCTTTTATAGGAGTCCTCATAGGTGACACTTGGCATGTCATGCATAATTATAATATTTTTCTTTTAATTTAATACTTGATTATTCACCTACCCATGTTTCATTCTCTCAGCAAGGGTCATCCAAAATTATTTACTTAATTTTTATTTAAAACTAATATTTTCCTCACCTCACAAGATTCCTATTTCTACTCCTAGATGTCTCTTTATTCCCCCCATTTATTCCTTAAATTGTGTTTATCACTTGGAGTCAATAAATGAGTCAAGATTTTATCCCCAATCTACTTCCTAAATTAACTCAGGTTATCTCTTAGAGGGATATTCTTATGTTGGTTGATGCCACATGGAGCTTCTCTACATTTCTCTAAATTTAATTTATTTTTCTTATTTTAATTCACCTTCCTCTTTTCTTAATTAAGTTTAATTGGTTTAGGATTAATCTTTATCCTTACAATATGTTTGTCTTCCCCTTTTATCTAATTAAACCACCTCATCTACCTAGCATTTTCCAACATGGGAAGGGTAGAATTTTTAAGGTACTCTATTTATTTTTTTCCCTATGATCCTCCTTATTCCAAGTTTTATTTTTGATTTAATTCCCTTGGTTTCTAATCGTCATTTTCCCTTGGTGTAACTTTACCTAGTTTTCCTTCCTTACTTAATTTATTATTATTTATTTTTTTTAATGATTCCAAGGGTGCCAAGTTTGGTTGTGCCCTTCAAGAACTTCCCTAGGAGTTCCAAGGGTGCCACATCTAACAGTTTAATTGTTATGCCAAGGGTTCCAAGTTGGTCGTGCCCTTCAAGAATTTCCCTAAAATTCCAAGGGTGCCACACCACTTGCCCTTCAAGCGTCCAGTGACTACGAGGGGAAAATATCGTGCAACGTCATAGACCACTATCGTCTCTTATGTTGCCTGCTATAGTGAGACTAATGGTGCCGAGGATCAAGGAATCCGCCTTGATGCACGCCCCCCAGTAGGTTCCTCATGAGCGACCCAACTTTGGGACCTACCCTCATGGCATCGTGATCTTCAAGGCGAAGGTGTTTCAACCCTTCCAGCCCAAGTCATGGCGAGAGTGCTAGTGAGTGAGATCAGGGACACTGTCCCACCCCTCCCATGTATTTCCATCCACTTGTACAACCCCATCACCCATATGTGAGTCATTCGGCCAAGAAACTCATATGTGCCTGCAACCATTAACATATCATCAGAATATAGATAACCATATATAGCAGGTTTCAAAATTGATTAGAATTTTAGATATAAAATACTATAAATTTTCATCAAACCAGGTGTCGTCAACTCGTCATGTGCGAGTGCCTCTAGTGGTTTTCCTGCCATACTCAATAATAATCAGTAACCAGGTTTTTCAGTATTAGTCATTGTCATAATAGCATTAATTACCATCACCTGGTCATTCACATCATCGTTCATTGTGAACCAGAACTAATGTAAGTAGCTAACATAGGGATACCTCCATCATGGCTAGCATCATCATAACCTTAATGGAACCATACATATAGATCAAGGCTATCATCATTATAACATCAATAGAAACATGTCTATCCTTTACTACTATCACCATCATGGTATCAATAGAGAATACACATAACCATTAATTATATCGTAATCATAACATTAATAGAGAATAAACATAACCATCACATTCGTTGATAATAGAGTCACGTTTCTGGATCCTCAGCCTGAGTTACTCATAGACTAAAGTATGCAAGATAATGTCATATTAGAGTCAGGAAACTAGGGTGGGTACCACATCTATGAATGCTTTAAGACTTTTATGTTTTGCTTGGAAGGTTTTGTTCACTTGCTGAATGATAAGGTTTGCATCTCCAAACACCTTCAGACCTTTGATGCCCATTTCTTTATCAGTGTTTAAGCCCAACATCAAGGCTTCATACTCTCCTGTGTTATTTGTGACCTGAAAAGTTAGTTTGAAAGATAAATGGATGCATTCTTGTGTAGGGGACACAAGGACTACACCTGCCCCTGCAACTTAGCAAGCTCCATCCAAGAACATGTCCCAAATTTGCAAGCCTTCTTCCTCTGTGATCTGGCAAACTAGTTTTCTAAGTTGCATGGAGGCCAACTGAGATTCTTCAATCTGAAGAAAACAGGCTTCAAAATTAGTGTCGACAGCATAGATGGGATGATTGGTGGGATTCATTTCAATGTTGATGACATAAGTCAGTTGAGCCTCTCTGTATAATCTCCTGCTCTCACCTCCAAAAACTGGGACAGTATCGTAGGACAGATCATTTTGTAATGTTCCACCTAATCTCTTGATCCAACCTCTGGAAAGAAACATGCCAAATTTTGGGGTACATTTTCTACCACAATATCCATCATCATGCTCTTCATGGGCAACTGAGACAAAGTGATGGCTAGGTCCTTGATTGATCCCAGACATTTCACTTTTCTAGATTCAAAAGAAAACAGGTCATGATAAGGCTTGGTAATGTCAAGACCCAATTTATCCATGATAGCCTTGGGCACTAGATTATGGCTGGCTCCAGTGTCCAAAAGGCAGTTGTGAAGGGTTTTATCATGAATAGTCAGAGAGACATAGAATGACGGGGAACTGTCTTCACAATTTTCAATCATTGGGTTGAGAATAACAGCTGGTTTGTCATCTTGCAGATTTACATGGTCAGTGGAGGCTTGGATGGCTTTAGGCTCAAGGGCCTCAAGGATGGATCTTTTGAAGGACTCATTCTTCACTAGTTTAATCTGATACATAGGTATTCTTAGCTTCTGAATTTCTGATTGAAAACTGAAAGGAGAAGGAGACTTGGCAAGGCCTCTTAACTTGTGAGCTGGAGCTTTGAGGATGATGGAATCAACTACCAGTCGCTTCTGCTTATTATCTTGTTGTACCACAGGGATAGTAGCTCTTTGAACAAGAATTTCCTTGGCATTATTCATCTTCAACCTCAAATTATATATGTGCTGATCTTCAGTTTACAAAGTAGCTTCACCATCCCATTCTTGGTTAATCTAGTCATTGAATAATGACTTTTCATAGGCAGTTGAGGTCAAAAAGGAGGAATTGCCTCTGTCTTCCAGACAATGGATCTCATCATCTTCTTCAAACTTCTCTTCTTCCATGACTACATTCTGGAAAGGGTTCTTCACCCTTTGGTCTTCATTGGCATCTTTTCTTCTCTGCAAAATCTACAGATGCTCATTAGTTCTTCTATATGGATTTGGATTTCTAGGAGCAAAGGTATTAGGAACCCTTCCTTTCCTAGAGTGTTGCTCAATTTTTAATTTGGAGATTTCAGAGGCTAATGACTCTATCATCTTAGTCATTTTATCTATCTTGGGATCTAAAGATAATGAAGACTCACCCCTCTGTCTCCTTCTATCAACATTTCCCTTGAGCTTCTCTGCAGCCATGATATTTGATTCTACTTCCAAGGCTGCATCCTACATATCAGCCAATGTATCACATCACCTCTCCCTCAACAGTAGGTAGAAGACAGAATCAAAAGCACTGGCATAGGTGAGTTTAGCAAAGGTAGTGGTGGGTTTTACTTCAACTAGTATCTTATTGTACATGCAGTTAAACCTCTTATTAAAATCAGACAGCAACTCACCATTTTCCCTCTTTAAGTTTCCAAACTCAGTGTGGTAGTAGAGTAGATCCTTCTTATCCCCCCAATGCTTTATGAATGCATCATATAAAGCCTCAATATCTGCTATAAATCTTGGGGTCAGTTCTCTGAACCATTTTCTAGCCTCTCCATCTAGGCTTTTGACAAAGACTCTCATCCAGACATCATATTCACTAATGTCCAGGTTATCAGCATAGCTATAGAATGATTCAATATGTTCTTCAGTTGTAACACCTTCAGTCCCTATGAACTCAGGCATATACTTCTAATATTCTCTAATAGGCATGGCATTCAAAGGAGTGGGTAGTACTAGAGGTCCATACCTAGCAGCTATGATTCTCTCCATTTTTGTTATAGATTTGATACCACTTTTTATAGCTCTGATACCACTTGTTATAGATCTAACCCAGAAATATATGAGAATAGAAATAAACCTAATAAATAATATGAAATGATTCTTTATTATCAAACCCTTAAGGTAGGGCAACACCATACATTCACTCCTTAAGGAAGGAGAACACTCCACAAGCCATATGTTTGTACATACAATAATCCTTGACTTATTCCTTCACATCTCTCCATGTAGAGTCTCTAGCCTCTATATAGGCCTAGTGGTATCAGAGATACAACAAGTGATATCTTAGCTATAACAAGTGGTATCAGAGCACTTTCTTGGGCAAAACAGTGGAGAAATTTTTATTTTATTTTTTGCAGGATTTTGGGGGCAACGAGTTTGTAGATCATATATGTACATTTTGACGCAAGATCTGCAAAATATAATTGCATGTATGAATTATATGTGAAAAAATACCCGATTTCAAAAAAAAAACGGTTGAATCGGAGTCCGGATGAAGGAGATATCGCTGATCTAAAAGTCAATGGGGTTGCAGATAATTTTTCAGGGCAACGAGTTTGTGGCACAGATATGGATGTCCTGGTGCAAGATATACAAAATATAATTACAGATCTGGATTCTATGTGAAAAAATAACCAATTTCAAAAAAACAATCAGTCGAATTGGAGTCAGGATGAGGGAGATATCGTTAGTTAGAAATCAGCTCTTTTTGCAGAAATTTTGGGACGACGGGACAGTTGTAGCGCAGATCTGAAATTCTAGTGCTTGGATCAAGATTTCTATCACATGGGTAGATGCAGAATGGTTGTTCTATTTCCAAAAACAGGTCGTAATAGGGATTCTGAGCAATATTGAAGGAATTGTGGTCCTTTCAAATTTTCGCCAAGTAAGCGAATTTTTTCTCAAACCCTCTTCATGGAAAAGTTTACTGGAAAATATGATAGCCCTACTATTGAAGAATTCATACAAAATCTAAAGAACATATTTGGGGAGGGATGGAATTGTATGGTACCACTTTTTTTGAAAGAAGAGGCCGCCATATGGTGGAAATCACTGGGCATCATTAACTTGGCCAAATTCTTGGATGAAGAAATGGAAAAACTCCTTATGGACAAATGGTCTCGGGCTAGAAAACAAAATAAGGGGAAACATGTGGGGTTATTTCCTACTGGTATATCCTTATTGCAGGTTCATGGATTGATTCAGAAGGAGAAAATCATTGTGTATATAAATCCTAGTTGCAAGCATAATTTCATCAATGTTAATTTGGAAAAAAAAATTGCAAGTTCCCGCAAAACTCATTGAAAACACACAGGTGGATGATGAGGATGTTCAAGTGTATAAGGATTTGAATATTTCTATGGATAAGTATGTGTTCCATGGTGATTTTTATACTTCAGAGGCAGATAATATGGATTTTGTTTTGGGATACCCGTGGACGGAATCAGTGGGTACTATAAATATTAATGTGCAGAAGAAATTCCTGAAGCTCTGGTATAAAAAGAAGAAAATTATATTACAGGATATTTCCATCAATAAATAGGTCGAGTCCACGGAGGTTGACGCAGAAGATGTTCCAGGGACTAACATATCAGATGATGAGCAGTTGATGGTCAACAATCAAACACAAACAGAGGCTAAAGCCGAAAAGGTAACAGGTGTTGACACACCTGATGAGGGTTCAGTGGTTGAAGTCATATTGGAAACGAAGACATCACAACAGGCACCACAGCAAGGTGAATTAAAGAAAAATACACCATGGGTTAAAACTTCAACATATCATCATCCACATCACCCCACAAGAAAATAACCAACAAGATGGCAACCAATTAGCCACAAGGACAACAACCCCCGTATGACGGATAGCGAGGAGTGACGATCCACCTACTACACATCAACACAAAAGAGCTGCCACGGTCAACTTCCATCTCAAGCGAGCGAGGCACCAGCGAGATCAAGGGTTCACCTTTCTCTTGGATGGCTAGATGCACGTGCATGGCACTAGTGGAATACTCTTTGAGTAGATCTTATTATTTGTGTTCTTCCCATGTTTCGGGGACGAAACATGCTAAGGGGGGTGGAATTTTATATACCTAGGGGGGATAATATGGAGTACAAAGTGAGGTACCCAAGGTAATAATGTAATAATGGGATGGGCCATAGTAATAAATAAGTTCGTTAACCCATATCATGTAAGGGACCACAAGTAGTTAGTAATAATGTAATGGGCCCATGGTATTAGTTCGATGGTATGAGGGAACCATGGTAATGATCCATGGTATTGTATGTATGAGGCCTATATAGAGGCTAGAGACTCTACATGGAGAGGTGTCAAGGAATAAGTCAAGGATTATTGTATGTACAGGCATATGGCTTATGGAGTGTTCTCCTTCCTTAAGGAGTGAATGTATGGTGTTGCCCTACCTTAAGAGTTTGATAATAAAGAATCATTTCATATTATTTCTAGGGTTTATTTCTATTCTCATATATTTCTAGGTTAGATCTATAACAAGTGGTATCAGAGCTATAACAATTTTGGTGGGTGCTTGTGGACCTGCCATAGTTGTGGTGGCTATAAGAGTACTGGCAGTCTGAATGATAGAGGACTGAGGAGTGACTTACAAGACTAAAGGACTATGATGGATAGGAGGTGAGGTTTCCTTTGGGCTCACAACAAAAGGAGAACCTAAAGAATAAGGAGCTTTATAAATCCTTTAGAGTTTTTCTTCACTGCTAGTATTAGATACTATACTCTCAATAGGTATTTGTTCTATTGCAGGATTTTCTTGAAAAGATATAGAAGATTGTTTAGGTTTACCTGAACTGGATGCTCCTTTCTGCAATACCTTTCTTTCTTTGATGATTTTTTCAGGGTTAGATTGTGGCTTTTGAGGATTTCTCAAAGTATGCCTCACAAACTGAGCCAAAACTATGAAGTGGAGTCATCAAGAGGTTCATCCTTCAGTAGAGTCGCCAGATAGATGATTACAACCAAAAAGTGCCCAAACTTTGTCCATCATCGAAGCTGGATCTGTGTCGTCTCTATGGGAAGCTGAGCTTCAGTCTCCTCTTCCCGGCAATGACACCAATTATGTTATCACTCCAAGAAGCTCTCCTAGGTTGTAGCTCAGAGATGCCTGGTAACATATAATCTTCAATATTGTTCTCGGAACTATTGGAATGGATGAAGGTTTGGATCAAGCCAGATAACTGTTTCAACTATGTTTTCACTCCATACATGCATGAACACCCTCAGCTTGACAAGGCTAAAGACCACTAATGCTCAATAGTTTATAGATTCAATGGATAGATGGAGAATATTGACTGTACCGGTAGATGCATACATAAACATATATGAATGGCTAGCTACATGAAGTAGATGAAGCTTGCAAATCTAATTTATCAACGCATTGATAAAATGATAGTTAGACACAGAAGAAAACATGAATAACCTATTCAATTGCAAATCTAATTTATCAATGAAGAGATAAGATGACAGTTATCTCGCATTAGACACAGAAGAAATCATGAATAGACTATCCAAGTGCAAGCTTAGAACAGAAGAGAAATTGATATTGAACATGTAACAGCAAAAGAAGCTTGTATTACTATAATGAAGATGAGACTGCAAGGAACAGAATATCTACAGTCTCTAGAAGTTGAACCCTTGTTACATTTAACTTTTAGCCATTTATAAAACTTTTACAATGCTCCTGAGCTCTCAAAGGCTCGAAGTGTCTGAATCTATCCTCTCCGTCCTTTAATTGTTTGATGCCCTGACTAAGTAAGCGTGGGCTCAGAGGTTTATTCTTCTAACAGCAAAGTAACTGCATTCTGTTAGTTTGTTGCACTACCTCGGAGCTCGCTCATGCAAGCGATGCTCCATTGTTGTTTGTTGGTTTTGGATGAGTTGCACTATCGCCTTTCCCCTTTCAGCCTTGTATCTCACGGTCTCTGTCTCCTGGCCTCTACTAGGTGATGAAATGGGTCTGTAACCCTTTGAAATCCCTTCAAAATGTGAACAATGATTGTTTTATGTTTAATACACAGAAAACGTTGCACACTATAAAAGCCCACCCATCTCTATTCTTCTGGACTTCAAAAGTCCTTAAATCTAGTCTATTCCCCCATCAGGTCCGTCCTCTGAGTCGCTATCGCAAGTTGTTGATGACCTGTTACAATCTTCCCTTTGTATTTGGAAATTTTTTAAAAACACAGGAAATACATGAAAAATTGGCTTCAGCGGGCCTGAAATAATATATATTTTCATTCCTGAAACCCTTCAGGTCTGGGTCTTATTGCATTGTCACTGCCCCTTTGTATTTCGTTAAATAAATGAAAATACACAAAATACATATGAAAATGCCTTTTGGCGAACCTCAAATATTATGAAATAATAATTAGAATGTGGTTGGGTTTGGTTCATCGAGTCACACCCATATATGTGTAAAGGCCCCACCCATGGTGTTGCTCTGATGCGATATAGTGATGCGACTAGTCGTAATCTCACATCGCTCATGCCCTGGGCCCATAAGTGCTCTTCATAATATCCGATAACGAAACCCTGATGTAACGTGGGTTGTCGATCTGCGTGATTGATCAACTGTCCACATTGAATCGTCGATCGCCATCGCAAGTTCCTCATGGTCTGCACCGATTGCCACTACCTGCCTATGCCGATTACGACCTGTCGATCAGATCTAGACCATTGATCGGCTAGATCTGACGGCGGCTGTGCATTTCTCTGTGTATGTTTCCGATACTTGATTTTTCACTGTTTTTTATGTGTTTCTGCCTTTCTATAATGCATTTCCACCATGCTAAGGGTTCTTCTCCTGCGCTGGTTTTTATCTTTGGTAGGATTTTGCTGTCTTTTGAAGACTTCGGGAGTGTTTTGGATTCATTTTTGGGCCATTTGTCGACAAGGCTAACAGCTCATAAGCCACCTCCCTAACTCATCTAATCACCTTTTTAGGCCCATAGAAGTGTGGTTGTAGCTTCTCGCCCCCCTTCTGCTTCAACGTGGACTGCATGTAAGGGTACAACCTAAGGTATACGAAGTCCCCCTCCTCGAAGGGTCTCTCTTTCCTATACTGATAGGCATAAACTTTCTGTTGATTTTGGGTTGTCACCAAATTATCCTTGAGAGGCTTGAGGATATCTTGTCTCTCTTGGAACCATTCTTTGGCCTTTGTGGCTCAATTGTCTCCAAAAACAATATCAGCGAAATACAATGCATCATATCCATAAAGAGCACGTTAAGGAGTCATACCGACGGACATGTGTTGCATGGTGTTGTAGAAATACTCGCATAGATGCAACCACCGAATCCAAGTCCTCTGCTGGTTGGTCACATAGTTCCTCGGGTACCCTTCCAACTACTAATTCACTCTCTCTATCTGGTCGTTTGTCTGAGGGTGATAGCTAGTGCTAGGAGTGAGCTTTGTCCCGACCAATCTGAAGAGGTCCTGCCAAAAGCCTCCCATGAATCTGTTGTCCCTGTCGCTCACTATGTTCTTGGCGAGCCCATGCAATATGAAAATCTCCCAGAAGAACAGTTCTGCAAACTGTGTAACCGTGTACCTGGTGGGGATGGAAAAAATGTGGGTGAATTTGATCAACCTATCGACCACTACGTAGATGTAATCCTTTCCCTGCATTGTGGGGAGCCCCATGATGAAATCCATAGAAATACTTTCCCATTTCCCCTCAGGGATGGGAAGTGGTTATAGCAATCCTGTGGGGTGGGTCAGTTCCCCCTTGTCCCTCTAACAGGCCTCACACTCCGGTACATGCTACAGCACGTCCCCCTTGAGGCCCTTCCATGTGAATCTCTCGTGAACAACCATATAATTCGTCTGGAACCCCTGGTGCCTGAACAGTGGTGAATCATGTGTTGCTTAGTGTACCCTCTCCCTCAACTACGAGTTAGGCACCAAGAAAAAGTGTCCCTTGTAATATATGACCTCATCCATCACTCAGTAATGCTCATCTGCATAGGTACCCTCCAATACCTCACATGCCCTTTTGTCTTTGGAGTACTACACCAACAACTAAGCCTTCCAATCATGGCAGGTGCTCATAGGAGATAACCCAGTTGGTCTTTGAGATAGAGCATTCGCCACCACATTGTGCTTTCCCTACACATACTCTATATCGAAGTCATAGGCCTACACCTTGCTGAACCATATTTGTTGCATGTCATTGACGCCCTGCCGCCCCATGAAATGTCGAAGACTTTTGTGATCAGTCTTCACTTGAAATAATAGCTCATGCGGTAGGATCTTTCGACTCTCGAAAGAAATGGGATGCACCTCCTATGACAATACTGCTCCGACTCCTACACCGGATCCATCACATTCCACCGTGAATGGCTGGGAAAAATATGGAAGTGCCAAGAGAGGGCAACTTCTCATCACCTCCTTGAGGCGATCAAAGGCAACCTGTGCTCCATCAATCCATGCGAAGGCCCCTTTCTTGGTTAAGTCGATCAAGGGTGTTGCCAGATGTGAAAACCCATTGACAAACTTCCTGTAGTAGGTGCAAATGCCCAAGAAGCCCCTTAGTGTGGTCACACCTCGAGGTACTGGCCAATCTCGGATGGCCCGCATCTTCTCCTCGTGGACCTTCACCCCATCAACACTAATGATATGCCCTAGTTAGAGCATCTTTGTCAGCCCAAACTTACACTTGGATAGCTTGGCATAAAATTGTTTCTCCTCCAGAATGTGCAATACTTCCTCCAAGTGTTGGAGGTGCTCCTCCCATTTCCGGCAATAAATCAGAATGTCATCAAAGAAAACGAGCATGAACCTCCTCAACTGTCCCCGGAAGACATGGTTCATGTAGGACTAGAAGGTGGTTGGATTGTTCGTCAGCCCAAATGGCATGACCAGGAACTCAAAGTGCCCATAGTGGCACCGAAAAGTTGTCTTAGGGATATCCTGATCCCTCACCTTGATTTGGTGGTACCCCGAACGCAGATCAATCTTAGAGAAGTACTTGGCTCCTCTAATCTCATCCATTAGCTCGTCTATGCAGGGAATGGGGTATCAATTCTTCATTGCCTTCTGGTTGAGGGCCCGGTAGTCAATGCACATCTGAAGGGTCCCATCCTTCTTCTTCACCAGCACCACTAAAGAAGTAAAAAGACTGGAACTTGGCCCGATATGGCCCAATGCTAGCAACTCTTGGATGACATTCTCTATCTCATCCTTATAGTCCTTGGGATGCTTGTAAGGGGTGGTGATCACTACCTGCACACCCGGCTCGAGCTCAATAGTGTGCTCAAACCCTTTGTTGGGTGGCGGCCCTGGTGGAATGTCCCCAAACAGTATTGTTCAAATGTCCATCAAAACCTGTATTTATGTCAGTGGTGGTTGAGCATGTCCTTCAACCTCTAAGATTCTCAGCTCAACTACCCATGCAATGTCCCCCTGTCATAAGTCTACCTCCATCTTGTAGGCCAAAACTGTCCGGGGTGGATAAGACTGCATACCTCTCAAGGCTACCACTTTTCCATCCGACCCAATGAACTCCATCTATGGATTCCTCCAATATGTCGTGACTCGCCCAAGGGAATACAACCATTGGACACCCATCACCACGTTGGTGTCTAGCACATCGACCACAAAGAAATGGTATGTTATCGAGTAGTTCCCCATAACTACTATCAAGGAAGGCACATATCTAGTGCACTGTATGGTACGGTCACCTAGTACTAGGACTGAGAAGCCCTCAAACTCACTTATGGTGAGGCCCCTCCTTTGGACCAACGGGGCATCTATGAAATTTTGGGTAGCCCTACTATCAACTAGAACTGACACCCTCTACCCTTGTACATTGCCTCTAATCCTCAGTGTCAAAAATTTGGGGATCCCACAAAAGGAAGCAAGAACTCCACCTACTGGGGCAAGAGATGCCCAACCCTGTGGAGGTGGTAGTGGTGGCTCTCTGTCTGTTAGACTCTTGCCATCTACCCCACCGCAATCCTGCTCCACCTTTTCCTCCTGGTCATTGTCAGAAAAAACCTCAATGTAGTGTTCTCTACTAGCAGTGCACCAATGGCCTGGTGCCTAGGGTTCCTTGCATGTGAAGCACAGCTTCCTCCTCTAGAGGTCCTTCCATGTCTCCTCATCTAACTACCCCCTCCCCTGTGTGGTCCTCTAAGGTGGGGGTCTAGTCTCAAGCCCCTTTTTTGGAAAAGGGGTTTGTGCAAGAATTGGTGCTCTCATCTTGGGGATGGCCCCCTGTAGGTCTCTGTCACACAATACTGCTTCCTACAACATGGAGAGTCTATGTGACTTCAGCAATCTAGGCATGGGATCAAGCAACCTCTCAATGAAGGTATACAGCCTCCTTGCCTTGGATAGATCTGGAACCATCATTAACACTCGCAAAAATTTAGAGTTGCCTGTTTGGCACAATAGGGTCAGTTCCCTGAAATGGGCCTCTTGATCACTCTAATCAAAAGGCTCCACCACCCTCCCAGTGAAGTCCTCATAAGAAGCTATGTGGGCATGCCCTAGGGTGGTCAACCCATGAAGCCACCAATCATGGGCTTCCCCTTCCATGTGCATCATGTCCATCTTGATGGCTTCCTGCTCTATCATCCGGTTGCGTTGGAAGTAGGTTTCCATCTTCTCAACCCAAGCCCTGGCTGTGCACTTGGTTGTGTCATCGAAAGTAGGGAAATACATCCTCCCTATGGTCCTCTACAGCTCATAGTTTTGGGACCCCTGTCCCCCACGACCTTTATTCTTCTCACTCTGCTTGAGCTTGCAGTAATCTCTAAAGGAGAGGGCTTATGTAAAGTCTTCATCCATAAACTGTCACTCTCTAAAGTGATCTCCCATCTGAGGGGGGTCTTCTTCCCTTGTAGACTCGATTTGTGCCATTGGCACGAAAGAAGGAAGTGTAGCACGAGTTGGCACACTGGTTGAAGGGCACTACTGCATTGTTGGTGAGGGATGATCGAATGGCTGAGAGGTCCCAGAAGTTTCCTGAACATAAACCCTCTAGGAGTGTTCCTCTCTTTGTTCTACGACTTGATCTCTTCCAGCGTGTCTTCTTTACCCTTGGCTAAGTCACTCAGGCCCTTAGGAGGCTGTCGAAATCCATCTCTTCCTTGCTCTTGGGCTATGTCATTTCCTCCTCTTTTGCTACTATTTTCCCTCTGTCTTTCGTGTCTGGAGTAATCTCTAGCTCTCTTTCTTTGCTCCGATACATCTACCTTCGGTAGGTGATATTCTATTGGTCCCCTTCTCTCATAGGAGATAATCCCCACAACTGAGCCAAGAACTAGCCTTTGAGACCATTGTAATGATCCTAAATATGAATACGAGTGATAACAAGGAAATAATCTGTGCAGTAAATTATAAAAACGAAATATAGATCAAGCATCCATAGAAAAGTTGCAAATAGGGAACTACTGAGCCATTTTATTAAGTTTATGAAGGAAAAATACAATAGATAACAAGATGGTGCACATGGGCTTGTCTCAATGGACAAGCATGACCAAACCGAGGTGGGAAAATGGTTGAGCTGAAGATTGCCCAACTGCTGCACCAATATACACTGTGCTGCCCAGAAATTGCCTCTCTACTGAAGTTCAAATGGCTGGAAAGTGAACTTATACTTCCCAAAAAATTGTATTATTTTAACCCCCGAACTCCTTGGCCTAAACCCAGAAGAACCCAGAAGGGATGTTGGCTGGTTTGGACCTCTAATTTTCGACCCATTTGGAGCCTCACCTCAGTTGTAGCTGCAAAACTCGACCTGCTGGAAACTACCTGTAAATCCACCTAAAAACTCCTCCAAAATGTCGAGTTCACCCTTCCTATCCAACCCCTGACTTCCCAGATGAGATCTTGGCCAAAATCACCTGCTCCCGAGCTCCACAAAAATCTGATAAGTGGTCTTTGCGTTGTCCCTCAACCCAGCAATTCGAACTATTGGAATGTTGGCTCAGCTAGCTATAAAACCTAGCAAGAACGTTGGTCTAGTGTTGCTACCTCGACTCCCTAACTCCCCGACAAGAAATATGATCTTTTCTGGCCTCAATCTCCCTTTGTGTGTTTCCTAGATGCCCAAAAATGTGCACTCCCTACTCTTTGCTAGCTACTGGTGCTATGTCACTGCCCCAGAACTCCTAAAAACCCTTGTGGAACAGCCTCCCTAGGGTGGGCACAGATGCTCCCCCGAAGTAGAGGTTGAATCTCCCGCTTGAGAGACTCGTGGCTAAACAGTCAGTTGACTCAGCTAAATAGTAGAGTGAACAGTAGAGTAGTTGTTTGCAAATGTCAAAGATGAAACCAAAATGAGAGATGATCTCTCCTTATAACTCCTTGGGCCTCCTTAGCCTCATGTGGGCCCCTCCATCCACGCATTCAACTTTCCCTCCAATCTGTTCGAATGGCTAATTCGAACTCCCATGTGGGTGGCCCCACATTCCACTAGCAGTGAAATAAAGTCGATTTGGCTCCTAAGTCCCTAAGTCGAAAGTGTGGGGTCCTCTCCCTTAGTCAAAACTATGCAAAATTGTGTAGCAGCACCCTATTACAAATGTGTTTGAGAAGGGACATGACACATGGATACTTGTGGATCCAAATCCATCCAAATTATTATTGACTTTGAAGCAATTGGGTAATCCAAATATTACAAAGGAAAAAAGTTAAACATGCATAATACATAGTTTTGGCTTGAGTGAAAGGTATATTCTATGGTTATATCATATAAGTTCAATAATGAGCACCACCAACACGATACAAAGAGGGCTTGGTTCTCTTCACTAAATACCAATCACATATTCTCGTACATGATGAAATCCAAGCTTGAATTATTGCAATCCAACCAATCTTAAAATACCAAAACCTTAAACATTTTTAACTTTTTTTGACCCCCGATAAAATGTGAAATTCTATTTTCCTTATATGGTGTTCCCTAAGGTTGGAACCACTCTCAAACACCTTGGAATTATTAATGGAAATGTTAAAAAACTAAGAGGATAGAAAAATAAATCTTAAGTGAAAACCAACTTTTACCTACAAGAATTCAATATTCCCACTTATGGATTTCAATATAAAATAAAGTTGAAAAAATTACCCAAGAAAATCAAATTTCAAGCTTATATTGACTTTTTCTCATAGGGTGGGGATTTTTTTCCAAAAAAATCAATTTTTTTTCAAAAGACCAACCAAAATATATGAATTTTTATTGTGTTTATGTTGATGATTTCTTCACATATGACTTAAATACTCAATGAAGTGCTCATATTTTCCCCCATAAATTAAGAGGTGAAAATCGTTAATAAAAACAAAAGAAATGGATTCCAATATCAAGCATTAAGGAAGGACTAAAATTTATAATGAAATTAGTTGCATCAAGAGGCGCTCTCCAACCCAATATGGAAGAGATGTTGTAATGTCTTGTCTTGTTATGTTATGTTATGTAAACAAAAATAATAAAATAATAAAAATAACCATACATTAAAATTAAAATAATGTATTAACCCATGCTATTCATATGGAATATAGTCTATTCAAAGGGGGAAATATCTTAAAAGGAGGAAATACCAACCTAGATCCATATTAACTCCATATCTACCAAGAACTAAGAGGGATCAAACATTTTTTCACTCTAAAAGAGGTTTGCTCCTCAAGATATTTGATCCCTCTCGACCCTTGATAGATCTGAAGTTAAGATGGATCTAAGTTAGTTATAGAACAATTACAATTTTACAATTGAAGACCATTCAAAATGAATATATGGTTGTTATCACTAACCAAACAAACACTTAAAAATTATTAATGTTGATTTAGCAAACCATTCAAACTCTTAAAAGTTCACCTCACATATTAGAGAAATGTGCATCTTAGGCTAGTCCCTCTGGGCGGCGCACTTGACAAGGCATGTGAGCGTCGTATATAAATATTATGAGGTCCTTAGTTCAATCCCTCGATTAACCCATGTTCATATTAGGGGCATTTGCGGTGGACCTAGTGGTTATAGTGGTAGTAGATAGAATTGATCATGTGTCATACGAGTATCAGACCACCCAAGTTGCCAATTCCACTAGTCACCAAAAAACTTTGCATCTTAGGCTCAAAGATTTCAAAATTCAATGACATAAAATTAATGATCAATAATTACACTTAGGAATCTAAATGGTATGCTTCATGTATGAAAATTTGTGATATAATTATCAAATATTTTGTTCAAAATCATTGGGGATTTCACCATAAATTAACAATTAGTCAACAATATGGTATAAAAATAGGAAATAGCATTCCATGACATTGTAATCAATTGCATTGAAGCCATGTCAACAAGAGATATACCATGAATCAAATATCATCATTCAAAGTATTCGAGAATTAGAAGGAATGAAATCAAGATCAAACACCAACTCTACAATCCAATGTGACCAAGAATCACATCATAAGCATGTTTCCAAGAAAATCTAGGAAAACCTTTTGGGACAAGGGCAAGGAAACTACCTAAATATTGCTTAAAGAAGAAAAAAAGTTAAAACATGAGGATATCTCAATCCAAAAAAATAGTTGATCTAGATTTATGAAGCGAATGAAATGATATAAAAATTTATAACAAAAACATCGAGATACAGTAAAACTTGACTTCTATTAATAATTGAAATGCGTTAAAACTGTAAAAATACAAAATAAAACAAACTCACTCGAATGGTGTTTTCTTATCTCTAAGAAAAGATGTGACAACTATGTGCATTTACTAAAGAGAATTACAATGAGGTTGAAAATCCCTTTTAATTATAAAGCACCAATGAGGGAACCCTAAGCATCCAAAAACCTATCCCTGTGAGATGAAACACCAAAAGGCTTGTGGCCCCCATGGGGTTAGTCGGTATGTCAACATCCCAGGGTTGTAACTTTTGCATATGATCTCTATTTGGTGTACTCTATAACATGTTGGAAAGGTTTAACCGAGAAGTACATATTCCGACTAGGCCCATGCTAAATCCTAGGACTATTTCTTAGGCCCCTTGCCACATCAAAAATAATTGTTTAGGGCCTCAAAATGGCCCCAAAAGTTCAAGATCTGAAAAACTACAGAAAAACTACCAACATAGAGAATTGTGCTTTGAGCCAGTGGAATATATGGGTGGTCATTGATATCCACCTAAATTAGTGATCCCATTTTAGGAAGAAATGGTCTCCATTGTGTTGATTGCCCCCATCAGATGGGGAAACTTCTCTTGAATTTGGCCTTGGGTGAGCCACTTGCTTTGGTGCAGGAACTACCCTGCTTTGACAACCCGATAAAGTTGGATACTTTGTTGGTCATTTCCCTTAACTTGTGTGTCCACAACCTAATCAATGGTTGCATTTTCCATGTAGTTAGGGTTGAGCTCTATCAATGTGAACTACTTTGCTATCTCTGGTGTGTACAATAATGGTGGAAACTATGGTCGGAGAAGGTCCACATTGAACACTAGGTGTAAGCCAAGGAAGGGGGAATACTTTTCTCAAAAGAATTGTCACCCACATTCTTTTTGATGGTGTAAGTTCCATAGTGAAGTGGTTGAAACTTTCGATGGGGTCTTGTAAGGCACCTTTTTTATAAATGCAACCAAGCCTTGTCTCCCACCTGAAATTTGTGTGGCACCTAATGTTGATCATGGAACTTCTTATAATTAGTATTGCATTTCTGTAAAATATCGTTGACCTGTTGATGGAAGTGTTGAATCCGTTCAATGAATTTGGTAGCTTTTTCAGACTCATAGTGTGAAGGACCTGTTGAATATGGTGCAAGTGTTCTTCCCAACTCTTGTTGAAGATGAGGATATCATCCAGATATACCACCACAAAAGAATTGTTGAAAGGTCGTGAGATATTATCCATCAGCCTCATGAAAGGAGTTGGGGCATTCATCAAACCAAAGGGCGTGATCAACCATTCAAAAAGACGTTTTATGGACTTGAAAGCAATCTTTCATGCATCAATTTGTTATATTAGGACCTGGTGGTAGCGAACCTTCAGATCGATCTTACTGAAGTACTTGGCCCCCTTGAGATATTCAAGAAGGTTGTCAATTCGGGGAATTGGATACTAGTTCCTGACTCTGATTTTTTTCAGGTCCCTGTAATTAATGCAAAGTCACTAAGTTCCATCTTTCTTCTGCATGAGTATAATTGGGCCTCTGCAAGACACAACCTTATGCTCACTTTGAGAGTGATGAAAAAGATAAATTTCTTGGTCAAGGAGATGACCTTCATGCATTTCTTAGCGGAGATGAAAGAAATGGAAGTAGGCAAGGCTACCTAGTATCTTATAAGGTTGTCTACCCATAGTAATAATAACATTGTGAGGTTTAGAATCATATATACCATAACACTTTCACAAGTGTGGTTTGCCTAAAATAATGTCACAAACTTCAAAGGGGGAAATATCACACAATACCTCATCCTTGAAGGGCTTGATATCATAGGGCAAGTGGCACTATCGGTTGATGCGCAGATCTCACCCTTGCTAGAGACACCTAATGGTATATGGTTACGGGTATGGTGTTGTCAGTAAGCCCAATTTCTTGATGATCTCTACTGAGATGAGGTTCTTTTGACTTCTGCTATAAAAATGAATTGTAGCAAAGAACCCTTCTCCCACATCTGCGAGTGAAAAGGGCGATCACCTTCCTCTAGCTCTTCGGGTTCACTTGGATAAACCTTGCTAATATCAACAATGGCATTGGGTTTTGTATCAATGATTTGTTCCCCCTTGTATAGATCTTATTCAAATTCAAAACTTGTAGTTGACTCTGAGACTTTCCACTCAGCCACCAATGAGTATTTTGAGTGACATTCATCGGTGTTATGCTAAGGGCTCTTATGGAACTCACATCATTTTCCCGTGTATTTCTTTGCCTTCCCATTACCATTTTTTATTTGCAGCTTAAATTAGTTGTCCTAGGGTGGTCCATCTTGGATTTATCCTTTGTTATATGTGTTGGGGTTTCCTTTTCCATGTTTATTTTGACTTCTACTATTAAAAATGAATTATAGCAAAGAACCCTTCTCCCACATCTGCAAGTGAAAAGGGTGATCACCTTCCTCTAATTCTCTGAGTTCACTTGGATAAACCTTGTTGATATCAATAGTGGCATTAGGTTTTGTATCAATGACCTGTTTCCCCTTGTCTAGATCTTATTCAAATTCAAAACTTGTAGTTGACTCTAAGACTTTCAGCTCAACCACCAATGACTATTTTGAGTGACATTCATCGATGTTATGCCAAGGGCTCTTATGAAACTCGTATCATTTTCCTGTGTCTTTCTTTGCCTTCCCATTACCATTCTTTATTTGCAGCTGAAATTGGTTGTCCTAGGGTGGTCCATCCTGGATTTATCCTTTGTTCTATGGGTTTGGGTTACCTTTTCCCTATTTCTGCTGTTATGAATTTGTAGATCCAAACTCTTTCTTCTTCTATTTAAACTTATGCTCAATTTTGACATCATATGGATATGTTGCACTTAGTGAAGAGATGTCCAAAAAATCCATTGTCTTTATGTATCTATGCAAACTGCCGTAGTAATTGAGCATCAGATGTCACTCTGAGTCTTTGATACCCAACTTGGTGCACAAGGTATGGAATACATTTGTGAACTCTAGCACTGTTTGGTCTCTCTCCTTCTGTAGTGTGATCCATCTCGTGTACTAGTCATTGTAGCTTCCAACAAGGTAATATTGTTCCTTAATAGCATCCCTAAAAAATCCCCAACTTGGTATGACCACAAACATTGTGGATTCCTCTATGGTCTTTTTCTCATGGTAACTCTCCCACCAATTCTTCACATGCAGGATAGACTTAAGGAGCACAAAGGTAAAAAATTTTCTATCAAAAAATTGTGGATTGAAAAATATAGGAATATCAAAACTAACTTGTACCTTGAAGAGGGTGGTGCCTCCAAAGTGGTTGATTGATGAAGATTCATTGACTATTGGTAGTGATCGAAGGATCCGGGAAAAATTGTGCATCATCTCCTTCCTTTGTTGTGGAAGGGATTTCTTGAGCAACAATTTAATAGGATCTCCTACTCCCTTGTCTTTTTTTTTTCCTCTACTATGGGAGGTTGTTAGGGTCCGTGAGGACTATCTTGCAAAGACTCAAGTAGTTTGAGTCTTAACTCCTTATACCTTGACCTCATTGGGGACATGCACAAAGAAATAAATAAAGAGAAAACCACTATGATACCAAAGATCTAGAATTATGAAGGGAATGAAATGAAATACAAATTTATAACAAAAACACTGAGATATATTAAAACTTGAATACTATTAATAAATGGAGTGTGCTATAATTGTAAAAAAGTGGAATGAAACAAACTGAGATGTGACGGATACACACGTTTGTCAAATTGCGTTACAATGAGGCTAAAAGGCCCTTTTAATCATAAAGTAGCAACAAGGAAACCCTAGGCATCCAAAAAATAACCCTAAGAAATGAAATGCCAAAAGGTTTGTGGCCATGATGGGGTTAATTGGTACATCAACTTCCTGAATTTGTAATTTTTGCGTACAATCTCTATTTGGCGCACTCGATATCCCATTGAAAATGTCTAGCCGATAAGTACACATTCTAACTAGGTCCAAGCCAGAGCCTAGGGCTATCGCCTAAGAAATTGCCACGTCAAAACAATGTTGTTCAAGGCCTCAAAATTGACCTAGAATTTCAGGAACCAAAACATTATAGAAAAGCTACCAAAATGGAGAACAATGGTTTGAGCTAGTGGAATAGGTGGGTGGTCAATGATATTTGTTGAAATTATATAACATGTGTAGTCGAATACAATTTTTTTATTCGATAGTTACTTCCTAATCATTTATCATATAGTATTTCTTATGCCAATAATATCATTGAATAATTACACACAGAAAATGTCAATTGTAAATTGCAGTAGAAACAATAAAGATCATAGAAAAACAACCGTGCATAGTACACACAATATCTTTCACTTGGGAAACCCAATCCAAGAGAAAAAACAACAATATTTTCTTGAGGAGAAATTGTCTTTCAATAAGATTTACAGATAAGAAATTTGTCTAGAAATCTGAGCCAACATTACAAGTCAAAACACCAGTGAAACTTGGTCAAATGGTTGTTGGTTAGCACTAGTCAAACTAGGCCTGAAATCAAACTTGTCCTGTGGTCAAACTCAGCAAAGGTCAAATTTAGCCTACGGTTAATAGTCTGTGATCAACAACTTGCAGTGAAATTGCACATGCAGATGTACGGCCTATGATCAAATTCAGCTGGTCAAACTCTCACATATGCAACCTCCAAGAGAGAGATAGAATGATGAACAAAGATGAGAGATGAACAAATTTCTCCTTAGCTGAAATTTCTCCTCCACTAGGAAAGATAAAACAAGATTTCTATGTTGATGAGTGTCTCCTCACATGCACGTCTATTTATATAGAGCTCTAATGTTGAGTGGAAACCCAATAAGAAGCCCCTCATCACAAGTAACCCCTTCACTTATTGAGTTTACATTACAACTCAACATTAGACTAGAAGTGTTTATTCCACTAATGGGTGAAAACCTCATTTAAGTAAACAAATCAAACCCATTGTATAAAAAATAGATCACTCCATCCTGAATCAGGTAATGTGAGTACCATGGGCCAATCACCTGAGCCAAATACTAGGGCTAATGGGAAAAGATTGCCCTGAGTCATTCACCCGTAGCCAAATCAGCATGGTCTCATGGGTGAATATATAATTCCCCCTTAGTCAAATCAGCATGACCCCATGGGAGAATGTTTGCTCGATGTTGCAAAATGCAGAAACATCAACACTCCCTCTTAGTAAGGGAGGCATTCTACATCACACCAGTCTTGTCTATGAAGTATACAAAATTCCCCCTATATAGAGCCTTAGTGAGAATGTCTACAATTTGCTCGTCTTTGGATATGTACTAGAGCTTCACTTCTCCCTTCTGCACCATGCGTCGGATGAAATGATATTTGATCTCAATCTGCTTCGACCTGTCATGAAATATTGTATTCTCTATAAGCTTGACAAATCTTTGATTATCACAATGTATCAAGGTCATCGCTAGTCCCTAATCAAATAGTTATGCAAGAAGCTTTTGAAGCCACACTCCTTCTTGACTTGTGACACTGGTTGTGATATACATTGTTTATGTTGTATTGAGTGCAGCAAAAGTTTACTTCCTACAAAACTAGGATATCATAGTTGATCCCAAGATGAAGCAGCACCACGAGGTGCTCTTTTTGTCCATTGCACTCTCATCCCAATCAGAATCAATATGTCCTTGTAGCCTCACTTCACCACCCAAGACATATCTCAAACCATATCCAATTGTACCATGCAGGTACCTCAACACATGCTTTGATGCAACCCAATGTGCATGCCTTGACTCAACTATAAATTTTCTCAGGTTTCTCACTGCAAAGCAAATATATGGTCCGGTGTTAACTAGGTACATCAAGGATGGAATCAACTACCTATACATATTCGGATCCACCAAATCTAAATCTAAATCCATAGGTGTAGCCATGGACTTACAGTGAATCATATTGAATCTCCTCAATACTGGAATTGTGTACTTCCCTTGTCCAAGGAAGATCTCACCTGGTCTTTACCACACCTCCAATCCCAAGAAATAATGCATCAAGCCAAGATCCTTCATATCAAACTTTGAAGGGAACTCTCTTTTGCACCTGACAATAAGCCTTTTTTCCCCAATAAGGAACATATCATCAACATACAACACTAAGATCAAAGGATCACTATCAATAGCCTTGTAGTAAAGGTTAGGATCCACATCACTCTTAATGAAGCCCAAACTCATCAAGTATCCATCAATCCTGGAATACCATGCCTTGGGTGCCTACTTGAGTTTGTACAAAACCTTCATCAATTTGCAAACATGGGACTCCTTCCTAGGTATCATAAAGCCTTGAGGAGCGCGATATTTACATCCATCTGAAGTAACCTCCAACCCATAACTGTAGCAAGAGAAATAATAGTCCAAATGGAAGTGGACCTAGTGACTAGATTAAAAGTCTCCTCATATTCCTCTCCCTTTTTCTAGGAGAACCCTCTCGCCACAAACCTTGCTTTGTACTTCTTGATGTTGCCATTTGTTGCATGCTTGATCTTAAAGATCCGCTTGGAAGTCACTACTGACTTCCCTTTTGGTCTCAGAACTATCTCCCACACATCATTCTTCATGATGGATTGATACTCCTCCATCATGGCATACTTTCAAACGTGTTGTCCTGATGCCTCCTCATAACTGGAAGGTTTGGAATCAATGATGTGGTTCATCAATGCCATATAACTCGAGAACCTTTGTGGTCATCTCTATCCCTGAAAGTATCACTGGGATCTGCATGCCTCTTTACATATTGCAAAGTGTCATGAAGCCATGTTGGCCTCTTCCTGGTCTCTGCAATATCTCTAGGTGGGTCCACTAGCTTTGTTGGCTCTACTGATTCCTCTTGATAGTCTGAAGGATGAACAATCTAGCGTTGTCCTAGAATGTACATCTTGTAGGCCTTTGAAGTCTCATTGTATCCCACAAAAGTAACATTCCTCCCATAAGGTTCTAACTTTGTCCTCTTCTCCTTGGGCACATTAATGTCTACTGAAAAACCAAAGATCCTCAAATGGTTTACCTTTGGCTTCACTCGTGTGAATTCCTCCTCACAATCTTGTTCTCCAATATCTGGTGAGGACTCATGTTATGAACATAAACTATTGTGTTGGATGCCTCTGCCCATAAGAATATGGGTAAATCTTGATCATGAATCATCGCCTTGACAACCTCCACAATGGACATGTTCTTCCTTTCTGCAACCCCATTCTACTGAGGGTTATAAGAAACTATCAACTCCCTCTTGACCCCTGCCTCCTTGCAAAAATACTAAGTCCTTGGAAGTATACTCTCCTCCATTATCTGGCCTTAAAACCTTGATCTTCTTCCCTGTCAAGTTCTCTACCTGAGCCCTAAACTCCTAGAACCTATTAAAGACTTCATCCTTGGTCTTCATGAAGTAAATCCATGGCTTTCGGGAGAAATCATCAATGAATGTCACATAGTACAAGAAGCCACCCAAAGATAACACTATCATTGGTATGCGTACATCTGAATGCACTAGATCCAAGATCCCCTTGTACCTACTAGAATTGCTCAGAAAAGATCCCTTGGCATTCTCACCAAGTGCACAACCCCTGAAAACACCCTCATGCTTTGCCTGAAGCTCTATAAGACCTATAACCACCCTCTTCAATGCTCACAAATCCCTGTAATGCAAGTGAGAAATTTTTTTATGCCATAACTCACATAAATTGATATTGTCATATACCAATGTCTGGGATGGATGTCCTAACAATTTGTACAGTCCTCCCACTCAAACACCAATCACTCATGTTGAGTCTGCTCAAGCCCCTAGGCCATACAATAACCTGGCCATCTACAAATGCAACTAACTCATGTTGAGTCTGTTGGAGCCCCTAGGCCATACAAGAACCTGACCATCGACAAATGCAACTATGTAATCTCTATCCTCCAATGTTGAAATAGAAAGCAGGTTCTTCTTTAATCATGGTACAAACAATTCATATCTCATGTGTAGAGAATCTCCAGACTCTAGCTGAAATGATGTTGTCCCAACTCCTTTCACTACATACTTGGCATTATCTCCAAGTTCCATCTGTAGTGTTGAATCCTTCTTTGTCAACTCTGTGAGAGAAAATCATGAACCTATCATGTGTCTAGAAGCACCATTGTCCACCAATCAAATATCACTACTATCTATAATAGTTCCTATAAGAGTGAAGACAACGAAATATTATTTCCGAAGTCCATCTACAAGCTTATCGAGCTTAGATTCCTTTGTCTTCTTCTGTGGTAGAAGCTCATCATCATCATCAACATTGATTGTTGATGCATGTTGCTTTCCCTTCCTTTTCTTCTGAGGACACTAGGAAGCATAATGACCAAATGTATGACATTTGAAGCATCTAATATTTGAAAGATCCTTCTTTAGATCTTGAAATGGAGTTGATCTTCCACCTATCTTTTTCTTGTCAATGTTTCTTCTTCATTTTCCTTGCATGAGATAGAAGGGCTCGGGTTTCTTCATCCTGAGGTCTCTGCAAGTTGTTCTTGGACAACAATCTGGCCTGCTCTTTGACACAATTAATCCAGAGTTGATCAAACATGGGTAATTCAGCCCATGCACAAAAAACCTTGTACAAATGGATCCCATGAAGATGGAAATCCATTAAGAGCCACTGTAATAAACTTTGCATCATCAATGATATCTCTAATGGCTTTAAGTTTATCTCTCAATTGGGAGACTCTTGTGAGACTTTGATCTGGATATTATGATACTATAGATTTGATGCCTTAAGCTAATTTCCTACTAATGTTCTTACACTTGAAAAATCCCACCAAGGCATCATACATTTCTTTGGTAGTCTTCAACTCAGAAACATATGGAATCAAATGGTCCCTTATGGAATCTATCAAGATCCTCTTAGCCTTTGCTTCATTCTTCTTAAACCTATCTTTCTCCTCAACACTCTCTAGTTCTAAGACATTTTCCTTCACATCAGTATGAATCTCATTTTCATTTAAGACAAGGAGTATCATGGACTTCCAATATCTGAATTTGTAGCACCATCCAACTTGTCTTCTACTTTGAGATTGGGCACCATCTTGACAAGAGATGTTAAATTTGTACAAGTTGTTGAATACTGAAATCTAAGTCTAGGATCAATGGTTGATCTTCAACAAAGCTTTGATATGATGTTGAAATCTTATAGCATGTGCAGTAGAATACAATTTTCTGATTGAATAATTACTTCTTAGCGATTTTTCAAACAATATTTCTTATGTAAATTGTAACAAAAACAATAACTATCATAGAAAGACAACCATGCATAGTAGACACTATTTTTCACTCGAGAAACCCAATCCAAGAGAAAACCCAACAATTTTTTCTTGAGGAGAATTTGTCTTTTCAGCAAGGTTTACAAATTAGAAATTTGTCTAGAAATCTGAGCCAACATTACAAGTCAAAACACCAGTCAACCTAGTCAAATAGTTGTTCAATGTCGGTCAAACCAATCAAAATATCAACTCTAGTCAACGTTGGCCAAACTAGCCATGCGATCAAACTCAACTTGGTCAAACACGGCCCACAATCAAATTTAGTGTGAGGTCAATGGTCTGTAGTTAACAATCTATGGTCAACTCGCACATGTTGTTGTACGGACTACGAACAAACTCAGCTAGTCAAACTCTCACACGTGTGGCCTCCAAGAGAGAGATAGAATGATGAAGGAAGACGAGAGATGAACATAATTCTCTTCATCTGAAATTTCTCCTCCATTAGAAAATATCAAATGAGTTTGCTACGTTGATGAGCGTCTCCTCACATGCATGTCTATTGTCTAATGTTGAGTGGTGACCCAATAAGAAGCCCATCATCATAAGGAACCCCTTCACTTATTGAGCCTATATTACAGCTCAACATTAAACTAGAATTGTTTATTCCACTAATGGGTGAAAACCCCATTTAAATTAACAAATCAAACCCACTTTATAAAAAATAGATCACTCCATCCCGGAGCAGGCAACATGAGTACCATGGGCCAATCACCCCAAGCCAAACATCAAGGCTAATGAGAGATAGACTGCCCTAAGCCATTCACTCCTAGCCAAATCAGCATGGCCCCATGGGTAAATGTATCATTCCTCCCTAGTCAAATCAACATGACCTCATGGGAAAATGTTTGCCCGATGTTGCAAACTACAGAATCATCAACACTCCCTCTCGGCGAGGGAGACATTCTACATCACGCCAAGCTTGTCTCTGAAGTATACAAACTTACCCCTAGATAGAGGCTTAGTGAGAATGTCTGCAATCTACTCATATGTGTATATGTACTGGAGCTTCATTACTCCCTTCTACACCATATCTTGAATGAAGTGATATTTGATCTCAAAGTGCTTTTACCTATCATGAAATACTAGATTCTCTTAAAGCTTAACACAACTTTGATTATCACTGTTATGAAACCAGCTCACAAAAAGATAGAAAAGAGACATCAAAGCCTTATAATTCAGCCTCTTCGAGGGGGCAACCTCCTTTAAATTACACAAATGAACAATTCTTGGATGATTCAAATGACAAAACCTCATTTCTATATATAGGAGTCTATGGAGTCACAATATAACCCAACCGACCTAACAATAATAATATAAAGCCACAAAAATAACAATAGAGGGATCCTATGGGGCACAGTAAAATATATGGGGACAATAGGGGTTCAACATTAATAAGGGATACAACTACAATAGTAATGAGGTAATCACTAGTATTATAGGGACCTAACATTTGTTGACTGTGATTTATATTGAATCTAAAGGATTAAATTATAAACCTATGAATACTATTATACCCTATGAATAACACTTAGATTAATATACCCAATGGATTGATATTATAAACCTAAGGGAGTAATAAACCCAAAAGATTAATATTGAAAACCCAAGGGATTATAAACCCTAAGGTTTTTAGTAATAATCCCTTGGGTTTATTAGCTCCTGGGTTAATATTATTCCCTTGGGGTTATTAAATAATGAATCCATACAAGTGAGGAAAGTTTTAGATAGAGGAGGAATGACATGTTATAGAGTTTTATGAACCGAATGTTTCGGACTACCAAGTGAGTCCATCATCAGGGAATG